>PVKA01028614.1:6112-29299 GCA_004027165.1 Ctenomys sociabilis
TTTTTTTTTTTTTTTTTTTTTTTTTTTTTTTTTTTTTTTTTTTTTTTTTTTTTTTTTTTTTTTTTTTTTTTTTTTTTTTTTTTTTTTTTTTTTTTTTTTTTTTTTTTTTTTTTTTTTTTTTTTTTTTTTTTTTTTTTTTTTTTTTTTTTTTTTTTTTTTTTTTTTTTTTTGGTGGAACTGAGGATTTAACTCAGGCCCTTGTACTTGCCAGGTAAGTGCTTATTCTACTGAGCTATCTCCCTGGGCATCTGGAGATTTGTTTTGAAGTGAAGAAACTTTTCAAAAAGATGAGATCCCAGTTGTTGATTCTTCAACCATTCTCTTTCTGCATACTTTTCCAGAAGAACTGAAAACCTCGTACCATAACATTACATGTGCATTCATGTTTATAGCACTGCAATTTGTCATAACTGAATCATGGAAACAACCCAGATGTCCATCAACTGAAAAATGGATAAAGAAGATGTGGTATTTTTCAGAATGGAATATTATGTAGGTATAAAACAGGATAAATATGAGTGTTTTGTCTCATATTTAGATTATATGCTTATGCAAGTAGAGAATATACTTTTAAGTGAAATAAATCCAGCCTGCATGTGCAAGCATCATATTGTCACCTTAGCATAACAACCTGAAAGAGAAAAATGGAGTCTGAAGTGTAAAATAGGTATTGGGCAAGGAAAACGAACTTATTCAAAAGGAAAGAGTTACTGAGTTGAGGATAAGGACAGGAGAGGGATTAGGGGAAAGAGATTTAGGCATGTATGTAAGCAGGATGGTTTGGACAACTGTATTGGGCATTTCTGCTGGTCTATGGAAAGGAGCATATAATGCTTAATTTGTTTCATCTGTCTTTTGTTTCAATTGCTTACACGCTTTTCTCTTCTTAATTTCTTATACATTTCTTTCTTTTTTTTTCTTTCTTCTTTTGTTAAGATGAATATCTGGTTGGTAGACATCACTATGTAATACAACAAATAATGTGAAATTCATATTACTTTGTTAAGTGAAAATCTGTATCACTTGTGATTTTTCTTTTTTAATTCTAATTTGGGCTCTCTTTAAAAAATAAGAAAAAAAAAGTTAAGAACAAGATGAACTCTAAAACCAGAAGCCCTAAACTAGCACTATATTTCTTAAACTTGAAAACTCACAAATAGCACTGGTAATCTTAAAGAACTGTAGACAATGATTCAGTAAACCTGGTGTGCAGTTATGAGCTTCTGCATTTCTAGCTAGCTCTCAGGTAATATCCGAGGTAGTGGTTCCTGTAGCACATTTCTAAGTAGAGGTCTTGTGGTTTACAGCCACCATTTTTAAGTCCCATAAAGGGAACTATTATGTTTCAAGATTATTCCATTCGGGGAGTAACTAGTAAGGTCACCTGTAATTGTTAAGCATTCCTTCTTTCTATAGCTCAGGATAATAGCCTCCTTTTTCTTTACTTCCTTTCCCTGAAAGGTTTAAAAGTAGAATTTGAGGAAGTCAGATTCTTCTTTTCAGTCAGCTCCCCTGTATTTTTTAGACCTTCTATGGACTTGTGTATGAGAGATTGATTTCCTTTCCAGAGGAAACAATGGGAAGTATTTGGGAAGTGGTAGGAAATATTTTTGTAGGAGGCTATTTTATACTAACTATACTCACAAAAATGTAACTTCCTCCTCTACAGCAATAGAATGTAACTCTACTTTTGTGATCAAAATAATGATTGTAGTTCTGGCTTTATTTGTTTAAATCTGTATTGGAATATAACAGCAATACCTACCTCAGACTTTGCATATAGGTGCAAAGGGTTAATGAAGTCCTGAGCACAGGGTCTTCTCACCCTACGCATGAGAATATAAACATTAGTTGTTAATGTTATTGGTGTAATATTGAAATATGACTCTAAAGCTCTGTTTTTTTTTTTCTTTGTGGAACCAGGGGTTGAACTCATGCCCTTGCGCTTGCCAGGCAAGTGCTTATTCTACTGAACTATCTCCCTGGCCCTCATTTTTGGTGCTACATTATTTGTGCATGCATACAACTATCATTGACAGCTCTGAGTTTGTGAGTGGATTCTCAATTAGAGAAGAAATGATGCATGGAGTTTGAAGCCATTCTATCCAAGACTACTAGCACTCCTTTTAAAAATTAGTAATCTAAAGCAATGATTGTAATTCATTTTAATTTTCCAGCATTGCCTAATTCAAAGATAGTGACAAACCTGATACATATGCTTACTTTCTGAATACTACACTCAGTCACCTTTCTCTCTAATAAGTTTACTGTAATATGAAGATAATATGAAGATCAGGACCATTGTAAGGACATGTGGTTGACAAAACAGAATCCTAGTTTCAAACAAGAAATTTCCATTCATCGTTGATTTTTACTTTTGACACCTGTATTTTCCAAAGAATAGGCACTTTGCAGTGTCTACCAGTGGTGCAATTCTTTTTATTTATCTCCTTTCCTTTGCTTTCTTTCCCTCCCCTTTCCTCCCCTCCTCTCCCTCCTTCTCTCTCCTCCCCTCTTGTGCCTTTCCCCTCCTTTCCTTTCCCTCTATATATATGCTCTTAGCTAAATTATTTTCCATCCACTTTGACTTTGTTTCCTAACAGGAGAAACATATTTTCTCTTTTCCTCTAGTACATACAATGATAAGACAGATGAACTCCACTCCATTGATCTTTAAGGAAAAGGGGGACATTTTTCCTAACAGTCTTACTCCATGCTCCAGCAGCCTGAACCCTTGGCTGCCACTTTTCATGCAGCTCCTGCCAGTGGTCTTTAAGGACCACTTTCTGAAGCCTTTTGTTAAAGTTTGCAAATATAAAAAAATGCATGTTTGGGGATAAGTTTTCACAATTAATCCTTAAATACTGAGTGCCTCTTTTTTCATTTATCTTCATGTTTTAATTTTATCTGTACATGTTTGTAGTGCATAATAATTGTTAACTGTAGGAAATTGGCACATGTACATAAAACACTTCAGTTTTTCCTTTTCTCTTCACCCCCTTTATGTTTCCAGCGTTAGATTCGTTTATCTTATACCCTTAGTATATAATGAGATAACAATCATCTCATTCAGTAATCTTCTAATGTATCCTGCCTCCAACTTCATTGTCTGTCCCTCAGTCATCCCAGAACACTCTTCAAAAATATCACATGTGATAAAAAATATTTCATTGTTTAAATCACTTCACTTGCTTCCTATCATATACAGGAAAAGCACAAACTCCTGGGCTTCTTCTTTGTATCCCAGGTTCTTGATGTCACTGCACTACTGTTCTAAGGACCAAGCTGAATGGTTCCAGGTATTAGCCCTGTACACTCTCTCATGAGATTGGTGGGATCTCTTGATTTAAGTGATCAGGAAGGAAGAGGCAGGGAGAGAGGGAGGGAGCAAGAAAAATAGGAAAAGAAAGAAAGAGAGAAAGAAAGAAAGAAAGAAAGAAAGGAAAGAAAAAGAGAGAGACAGAGAGAGAGAGAGAGAGAGAGAGAGAGAGAGAGAGAGAGAGAGAGAGAGAGAGAGAGAGAGAGAGAAAGAGAGAAAAGAAAAGAAAAAGGGAAGGATACCAGACATACCATGCAAGTATTTAGGAAAAAGATGTGAATGATGCCACATTTTAACTGCAAGTTGAATGACTGAGGGTGGAATCAGGATCCTAAATTATGTAGTTTGTAGTGTCCTTGAGACAATAGATATATCCAGATTTTCAAAATGCCTAGACATATGTTAGATGTTGTACAGCACAGCACTTCCAAAGGGGGGATCCTGGGATTGTTCATCATTGTTACCAATGTGAAAAAAAATGTCAATGGTTCAGGAAAGTCTGTCAAAGAACATGCTCAGTGGTAACTCAACAGGTTTCTTAAGAATTTCTGAGATCCTGTACCATGCTGAGACATTATGAGCTTAGAATATGGACCCTTTTGCCAACTTTATTTGAAGCACAGAATTTTGTTGGCACAAACCATCTTGTGGACTAGTAGAGCTCTGCAGAGTGCAGTTGGGAAATTCTAGTGTAGGCAATACAAAGGAATGTTTGACTGAACTCTGCACTGTCTCATCCAGATGCCTTGCATTGTTTCTGTAAATGCTGCTTGAGGGTAGTGACTAATTTGGCCATTTCAAAAGGTCATTGACCTTCAAAAAAGCCTAGTTCTCAAAGGATTGGAACAAATCAAGTAATAGTAGAACTCATTCTTAGTTTATTTAGGGAGAAAAGGAAGGCAATGAGTAATACATATTCCCACAGAACCTGTCATGAACAATTAGCCACCAAGTTTAATAGTAAATTTAACATTTTGTTTGCAACTACAAATTCATTTATTATTCCCTTGATAATAAGAAGTTTCAAAAACTCATAATTATAGTAGCAAAAACTGTCAGATACAGTGTGGAAGGGATCTTTAGGTGAAGTTTTGAGATTGAGGGATTAAGACAAGAAATGGAAGTTTATCATTTCTTTCTCTATTATTGAAGTTGATTTTTGTGTGTTTCTCTAGCCCTCTTATCTTGTGGTTCTAAATAAAATTAAGAGACATAAATTTGAATTTTTGCTTTGGCACCAAATAACAGTGTCTCTCTGCATACCAGAGCATTATTTCCACAAGTCAAAAGAGAAGGCCATTTTAGTTTCTGCTCAGAGATATACATGGCAAACCCTAGGAGGCTTATGTAATGAGGTTGGAATGGTCCCTGAGCTGAATAATGCAGATGGTGAGAAAGCGGCTCAGTAAAGCAGAAGAAATTTGGGCGGGGAAGAACATAGAAGTTCCCTCTGAAAATTGGATTATGAGAAGCATCCACTAATAAGTGTTCCCAGCACACAGAAAGCTGAAAAGGAGCATGTATAGCTCTAGAAGCCTTGAGTCAGGACAAAGCTGCGTGCAGAGATGTGGTACCGCTTTGCAAGACAATAAGTGAGAGCACTTATTTTATCTTATCATTAAACATGTAAAAATCTGCTAAAACCTACTGACCCTTTTCCCACAAGAAAACGTGCATACTGGGACTGGGGAGATAGTTCGGCAATCTAAGTTTCTGCCTGTCAAGCCAGCAAGGACCCAGGTTCAATGTCCAGTACCACATCCTTTGCTGGCCCCAAAACCCCTGACATACAGTGCCAGCCACCAAAACTGGGCATGGTGGCATATACCTGTAACCCCAGTGCTGGAGATGTTGAGAACAGGAGGATCACTATGAGCCTGAGCTGCAAAGCAAGAACCTGTACCAAATACATAAATAATTAAATAATTAAAAGAGTAAAATCAAAAAAGAATGCATGCATCCTTACACACTCAATATCCTGTGATCACTTTAGAATGACATTTGACAATTATGCTAATTCTGTTATCTAGGTCTTAGCTGTTGAACCACTGAATGTATATGTTTGTATGTTATTAACAGAACTGATAACAGACTATCAGTACCTAAGCATATATGATTTTTGTTCCTCAATGCAGAATATAAAGAGGTTAAAAAAAAAGACAGAGACCCTGTCTTCTTTGCATTTACCAATCACTTAGGAAGCAATTCACCTGCTGTCAGATGCTAGATGATAGGGTACAGACACTTTAAAGTTGCTCAAAAAGATTAGATTGTGACAGAGCCTGGGGCCTGAGTAGGATATGAGTAGGCAGAGTAGGCTGTGGGGCCATGAGTCAGGACAAAGTTGGCAAGGAGTACAGAGGGGCATGGCAGTAGAGCATTCTCTAGACAAGTGACAAATTCTCAAGGGAGATTTTTTTCTTGTCTCTTATTTTTATTTATTATCCCTTTTTTTAAAAACAAACGTCTACTTGAGAGACAGTATGGCCATACCTTGTATGATATGACAGGCAGTTCATATTTGGAAGACCAGAATGTCAGGAATCCCAAGCATGACCCTACTATTACACATTGCTATCTTCAGTGCAGTTAAGGGAGATACTTCTGAGATGTGCTTCCAGACCCTGGCTGACCATATTATGACGCTTCTCCATCTGTGGAGTTTCAACCCTTGGGTACCTGACTATTGGCAGATGATTTATACTCTCTGAAAGTGTGCTACCTGAAAGAGGGCAAATCCTAAACTGAGGGGCCTTGTTGGAGTGGGCAGAACCTGCATGTGATACGTGGTAAGATATGAAGCCTGATCCATAGAGCAGACACAGTCATAAATCTATTTTTGTCTTCTAATGAAATACAGTTGGTAAGCTAGAGATTAGCATAATTGACTGGCTGTATTGTATATAGTTTCTTGGCTCCCTAAGCCTAGTGAAGAAAGAATTACATTTGTTCTTACTACATCTCCATGAAGAAGTAGATGAGATAATTGTTCTTAACAAATATACACATAAAGAGCACAACATTTTGCCAAAACCAAGGTCTAGAGATGCAAAGTAACTGCAGGCCCATCACACAGTATGTTAGTAACACAATCTAGCCAAGAACATGTGTGCTTCCTCCCCAAATAATAAACTCATATTTCTGCTGCTCAGCCTGCAAACACTCTGCTTCACAAAAATGTGGCCTTTCTGGCACAAACCCTCTCCTCAAGTTCTTCTTCCCAGCCATCTGCTTGAGAAAATGGCATAGTCGGGCAGGGTAGGCTGCTAACTGACAGCTTCTAAAACACTAAGGGAAGTGGGATGAAAAATAACAAACAGGTGGGGGCCGGATGCAAAGGGGTAGAACTGGGATTAGAGCAGGGTGTGAGCTTTCAGCGCCCTCTTCTACTCTCTGTTCTCCAGCTGTAGCAGCAGATAGCTGTTTCCTTTCACTCAGCACCTTCCTGGTTGGGACAGACTGTTGTGTCTGTCTGTTTAGTTGCAGAGTGATCTGCTTAATCTGCTATAAGAATTTCCTAGCCTGAGATCCTGCCATGGGTCAGGCTGGGGGTGGGAGTACAAGACCACTAGTTTTGCTGAAAGTGTGGGCCCACAGAGTCTCCTTGAAAATTTTAAGCAGGAGGATCTTATCCTCATTTGCTCTCTTCTTTAATTCATCTCTCCAGCAAGACATCCCCATCAATTAATGTGGATACCCCAGGAGCACTGGGCATGATTTGGGATTGACCAATTCTGTGTCCTTATAGTTCAGCATTTCTAATGTACATTTCTTTTCTTCATCTGCCTCCCTGTCACCACACTCCAAAGCACTGTTACTGTATTTAGAATTGCCCCATTCTGATACACAGTGATTATGTCTGCATTGTAGGATGTTTGACAGCTTAGTATTTTGGGTAACAGCATTATTGAAATATCATTCAAATATCATAAAAATTTTCCCTTAAATATGTGTAGTCTAGTTAGTTCAAGTATACACACAAGGTATGGAAACTAACATGATGGTCTTGTTCCAGAATATTTTCATCATTCCCCAAGTCACATTCCTAGTAATGCTTCCTCCCTACTTTATCTCCCCACCCACAGCTTCTGGTGTCCTCTAATTTCTGCCTCTACAGATTTACCTTTTTAGGTACCTCATGTAAGTGAAGTGATATAACAGGTGATACTTTGTGACTGGCTTCATAGCATAATGTCTTCAGGGTTTATTCATTGTAACTAAGCAAAATAGAATTTTATGCATGTACCACATTGTGTTTATTGACTCTTCTCTTGACAAACATTTGCATTGCTTCTGCCTTTTATTTTTTGTGAATAATGCTGGTGAAGTCATATACAAGTTTTTATTTGTGTTCCCACTTTGAATTCTTTTTAGTGTATAGCTACAATGGCACTGCTCATTGCTATGCTAACTCTATGTTTAACTTTTGGAGCAATGTCCAGACTGTTTTCAAAAGCAGCTTCACCATTTCACATTTTTACATTCCCAACAACAGTGTATGATGATTCCAATTTCTTCCCATTTTTGCCAATATATTTTTTTGTGTATTTAGTACAGGGTCTGAAAGGTCTCACTAAACAGATAAAACTTGTAGTGATCCTCCTGTTTTTCAGCCTCCCAAGAGCTTGGATTACAGATGTGCATCCAGTCTCAGTTGCATCTCAGTGAGCTCTGGGGATGGTGCTGGCATTGTGTGCTGGTGATTAAACCCGTCGCCTAAGCAGGTGCTTTAATCTACTGAGCTATTTGGCCAGCCCAATTTTTGCCAATGCTTATTAATAACTATTTTAGTTAGTCATTCTGGTGTGTATAAAATGGCATCTCATTATAGTTTTCGTCCTCCCTCAAGGCTTTGTTTTATACCAGGAGAGTATTCATTATTGTAAACTTACTAAAGCTATGGGCACGATAGGACACTTCGGTAGTTAATGGTTAAGACATGTCAGGAGACATGTCAGCTATCCTGACAGAGCAGAGGGAAAGAGTGTAGTGATGTGACAAATTTGGAAAATCTACCTTGTCGGGGTCAATCTGCTCCACTATTGATTGCTTGCTTCCCCAGCCCATACACAGAACAAGTGAAAAACTAATGTGAGCTTCCTTGAAGAGATGAGACTGGAAATGGGACAGGAAGTTTGGGAGGCAGAAAAATGGGTGGGCCGGAAGTAGACAAGAATCTTCAACTGAAAAAATGTGAAATCTTCTCGAAAGACCAGTTTGGTTTACTGACACTAAGCAAAGATGAAAGTTAAACCAACCAGAAATCATTTTATAGCAATTCCCGAAAACATGTAGCAAGAGAGCAGATTGAAAATGATGGCTAAACTACTATAGTAAAATCCTGAGAATAGCTCACGTTCTCCTTCTCTGTGACTTTAGGACCACTAAAATTACATTCGCATTCTGGCCAGAAGAAAATACTGGATCAAAGAAATCCACTTGTTTCTCCCCAACTTCACTAGAGTAGAGGATAGAAAAGGTGGTATAAGTTGAAATTTAAAGCATCACATTATGAATACCATTACTTAGAAGTAACTCTAGCCATCACTCAGGATCTGGAAGTTTTAAAGAAATTATATAAGGGAGTGAAGTAATATTTTACTTCATGGAAATGGGAAACAGACCATGTCACTGTGCTAAGAACTTATGACAGTTCTGCTACCTAATACTGACTGAAAAGCATTCTGCTCTTTTGTGTTCAGTAGAGTCTTAGATACAGTCAAGATCTGCAGTTGTGGGAAGAAGATGGTCACTATAAGGATGAGGAGATGCCCAACTCTTGCCTTACCAAACAGCTTTCTGTCTTCTAGAAACTGCATCATTTAGAGTTACTAGCAGTATATCAATAATAGTATGCAATTGTCATTAAAACACACCAGATACTATGCTCAACTTATTATATCTTGCTTCCTCACAACTATAAGTCAGGCAGAATTGACTCAATTTTGTAAATGGGGGAGCTGAGGTTCTCATATGTTAAGTGGTTCATTCAGCTCATAATCAACAATTGGTTAGTAATGGAGCTGGAATTAGAGTCCAAAGGGAGGCAGTTTGAAGTATAGCCATTTCTTCCAAGAGAACAAACCATAGCAATGGCATTTTCTCCAAGCACTGTCACATAAGTTCTATGTTCTGTAAAGTTTCACAATTTTCTCTGTACTCTCTAGCCTCATTATTTATAAAATATCAAAGGTCAATGTCATAGCACAATTACCTAGGAAAACACATTTTCTCTCCTTGGTACCTGGTATGATATAGTTAATGGACTTAATGCTAGAGCAAACTCCTAAGACTTCAGAGAGATGGGCCATGGAAAAGTTAAATTTTATGAAGAAACAAAGTTTGGAGAAAATCTGGAAATCATAGAACATTGTTCAAAAAAGTATTTTAAGTTATCATGGAAGGAGGCACCAGATCAAAAAGAACTGGTTGTTTGAAATATAAAAGGAAGAAACCGATTCCACCCATTTGCCGCAGTACATCTTATCTCATTGAACATTATAAGCAAAAACTTTTACGACTTCAGAGCAGGAACATTGCCCTTTTTTGGAGGGAAAATACAGACCCCACAGTATTCAGGTTGCATTAATTCTGTAGGATGTGTTACACTCATGCTGCATGCTTTGACTCAGCCTGATCAAAATGCTGTGCCTGTCTGCCTTGTCCCAACCACGTTGTCACTCTGTTGGAGGTAGAGCCAAAAGTGTTTTCCTACCAGCGCCTTGATATGTCAGCTTTCATTTTTTCTTAGGCCAAGGACTAAAATGAAGTCCAAATTTACACTGTAGCTTTAAAACTATTGAAGAAATTAATGTTTCAGCCCCAACTTCCCAGAGACGCTGAATAATGTTAGGAGGCGAGCCCTACCTCATTGGGATAAGACTGAGAACACAGAGATCCAGCTGGAGGCTGTCTCTATAGTGGAAAGAGTTGAGCTTCTGATAACCATCTTTGAAGCACTGATTTTATACGGTTGGAAGGGACCCAAAATAGCCATCTAGTCTGCATCATGACTTTACAGTTCAAATTTTTTTCAAGTATAGTCTTTATATTTAATTTTTGAATGAGAAATTTATATCATGCAAGAATGTTATTGCATATCTAATTACCTTTATCTATGGTCATACATCTGAGTATATAAAAGTATATAACAAGTGTTGAATTTCTTCTATCTTACATCCTCCCAGTTCTTTTATTCCCTGTGTGCTACACAAAGCTTCCCCCATAATTTTTACTAAATTCGTATATATATCCTTATATGATAATGAGAAAAGGTTACTGTATTTCGAGATTTTCTTTTTGAAAGTACAACGAATATACATATATGCTCTTTTGTATTATTTTTGTTTTTATTAGTACATGTTTTTAGTATGTAATGGTAACATTCATTGTGGGTAATTGGTACAGATACATAACACACTTTAATTCTTTTTAAATTCACTTCTCCTCCTCTTTCTCACCCATCCCTCCAACTATTGATTCTCTTACCACTGGCAAAGTATCCATGTACCTGTATCTTAATATATAACTTCTATTTTGCTCTTTGTTTAAAATTTAGGTTTCTCATGCAGTATTTAAGCTTCTGTAACTGTTTTATTTTGATGAACATAATGGTCTCAAGGTGCATTCATTTTCCTACAGAGGTCTCAAATTCCCTCTTCATTACGGAAGAGGGGTATTCCATCATATACAATACCACATTTACTTTATCCATTCTATTTACCTCTTCTAAGATTTAGATCTTTGTGTTATGCTGCCATAAACATGGGTAGGCATATATCATAGAAATATGATGTCTTCAACTCTTTTGCAAAGACCCATAGTAGGGGAATAGCTAAGCTGAATGGAATTTCTAGTTTTAGTTTTTCAAGAAATCTCCATACTTATTTCCATAGTTGTTGTAAAGTTTCTTCTTTACTGCAGCATTGCCTGAATTTATTATTACTGATTTCTTCTTTTAAAAAATAATTATGTTTGTGTATTTTAGATAGACATAATTATCACATGCATCATAGTAAGATTTATTTGCCTGTAATATATCTTGATTCTTTTTTCCTCAATCCTCTCCACTCTACTCCATTCAACCCTTCTTTCCCTCCTTATTTGCAAATGCTTCATTTTTTCCCCATGTATTCTCTTTACTTCCCTTCATTCATTTCCCACCTCCTACCTCCTGGTTTCTGCTTTCTTGTTCCCTATCTCATTGGAACCTTGTCATCTTTTCCAATACTTAATATACATTTTATTCCTTATTTACACTGTTCATTTCTCACACCAGAGAAACAATACAATATTTAAACATGTGTGTCTTATTTATTTCACTTAAGCGCAGGATCTCAAGGTGCACATATTTACCTAGAAATGTCTGAAGTTTATCCTTCTTTATGACAGAGTAGTGCCTCATTGTATAACACACACACACACACATAAACACACACACCTTCATTTTCCATTCATCCTTTGATGGGTGTTTGAGCTGTTTTCGAAGTTCAACTGTTAACAAATTTTGCTGCTATGAGCATGGTTGTGCAAGGCTATGGTATGATCTTTAATTCTTTAAGGAAGATGCTAAGAAAGAGAATAGCTGGATTAAATGAAATCTTTAGTATTAGGTTTTGGAAGAATCTTCATACTGGTTTCCATAGTTGTTGTACCAGCCTATACTCCCACCAACAGTGAAGAAGGGTTCCTTTTTCCTACAGCCGCTCCAGCATTAGTTGCTGGTTAGTTTCTTGATAGTAACTATTCTTTCTAGAGTGAGATGGAATATCAACACTTTAAATTTGTATCTCTCAAATGACCGATAATGTTTCAAATTTTTAAATATATTTGCCATTTGCGTTTGAGGAGTATGGATGCATTTAAATGCCCATTTTTGGCTAGGGTCTTTAAAATTGTTTTTTTTTTTTTTTTTTTTTGAGTTTTTATATATTCTTCATATTAGGCCTTTGTTTGAGGAACAGCTGGTGAAATTTCTTTCCCACTCTGAATTATCTCTTTACTCTGTGGTTTCTTTTGCTATGCAAAGGCTGTTTTTTGTTGTTGTTGTTGTTTTGTTTGTTTGTTTGTTTTTTTAATACCAGGAATCAAACGTGGGACCTAGTGTTTGCCAGACAGACACTGTGCTACTGAACTATATCCTTGTCAGCTTTTTAATATGAATACATCTTAGTTATTGATTCTTTGTATTGTTTCCTGTGCAAATGATGTTCTGTTCATAAAGTCTTTGCCTACATTTATGCTTTCAATAGTTCTACCTATTCTCTCTTCCAACAGATTTAATGTTTGCTTTTCAATATTTATATTTGTGGTCCATTTCAATTTTAGTGTAGCACATGTTGAGAAATCCAGGTCCAATTTTAATCTTCTGCATGTGGAAAGCCAGTTCTCCAAGCCCCATTTATGAAAGAGGTTCTTTTTCCTAGTGAATGTGTTGGGCCTCTTCCTCAAAGATAAGGGGGCTGAGTAATCTTGGAGTTGTTTCTGAACCTTCTAATGTGTTCTATTGATCTTCATGTCCAGTGGGGGTTTATTTATTTGTTTTTATTTGTTTTCCACTACAGTATTTTCATTCAGTTTGCTTTGTAATATAATACAATTTCAAGTCAGGGATGGTAATGACTCCTGCCTTAGCTTTATTGCCAAAAATTGATTTTGCTCTTCTAGCTCTCTTCTGGTTCCAATGAATTTTAGGATAGGCTTCTCTAATTTTGTCAGCAATGCTATTGGTATCTTGATTAGAATTGCAGGAGATCTGTATAATAACTTTAAGTGTATGCCTATCTTCATTATACTAATTCTTTATGTTCAAGAATAATGGATATCTTTCCATTTTATGAATGCCCTGAGTTACCTTTTTAAAGAATATTGTAGATTTCAACTTAAAGGTCTTTCATTTACTGCATTAGATTGACTTCCATGCATTTTTTTTTTTTTGGTAGAATTGTGAAAGGTGTTATTTCCTAATTTCTGTCTCAGTGTGTTTGTTAGTTGTGTACAGGAATACTAACTTTGCATCCAGGTATACCACTAAATTTAGTTATTAAAATTAGCAGATCTTTAATGGAGTTTTTCAGATCTTCTATGTAGAGTATTATGTAATCACAAACAATAATAATTTAAATTATCCTTTCCTATCCTTATTCCATTTATCTCTTTCTCTTTTTATGAAAGAGGCTCTTTTTGCTCTGGCTAATGTTTCCATAAATATATTGAATAAGGATAGGTATAGGAGGCATCTTTGTCTTATTCCTGATTTTCAAAAGAAAGTTCTCAGTTATTGGCCATTTAATCAGATGTTGGCAATTGGTTTGTCACAGATGGCATTTATCAGATTGAGGCAGACCAATTTTTTCCATTTTTCTCTATGGTTATAAAATGAGTGGGTGTTGGACTTAGTCAAATGGTTTTTGCATCTATTAACACAGTCATGTGGTTTTGTCCATAGTTCTGTTGATGTGATGTATTATATTTATTGATTTAAATACATTGAACCATACCTGCATTTTAAAGATGAATCCTACTTGACCATAGTGTAAAATTTTCTTGATTACTGCTGCATTCTGTTGGCCATTTTCTTATTTATGATTTTTGCATTTGTGTTCATTAGGGTGATTGGCCTAGAACTCTGTTTTTTGGCTGGATCCTTCTCTCAGTTTCAGGGTAATGCTTGTGCTCAAGAGTAAGTTTTTGGTGCATTTATTGCTTTCCTACCAATTTCAATGAAGAGCTTGTGGAGTAATGGCAATAGATCTCCTCAGATTTCTTGTGGAGGTAAGCAGTATGTTCATCAGTTTCTGGATTCTTTGTCAGTAGGCTTTTTATCATATTATCTATTTCATTGCTTGACATTAGGTTATTTAGTTTTTATATCGTTTTGATTCAACCTTCTAATTCATATATAAATATTAATGTGTTCATTTCTTCTGCATTTTCTCTTATTAGAGTACCGATTATCAAAATAGATATTGGTGATCTGAATTTACATAAGATCTATTGTGTTTTCACCCTTATCAGTCCTTATCATATGGATGTGAATCTTTTCTTTAATTTTTTGGAACAGACATGCTAAGATCTTATTTAATCTTTCAGAAAACCAACTCTTCAATTAGGTTATTGTTTCTATTGTATTCTCAGTCTCAACTAAATTAATTTGCTCCCTAATTTTATAATTTCCTCCATCATGTGTTTTTTGTTTTTTTCTAGTAGCTTGAGGTCTGACATTATGTTATTTATGTTCTGTCTGATTTTCTGATATGGGAATCACTGCTATTTTGTTTTATTATTTTATTTTATTTTATTATTTTGGTGGAACTGAGGATTGATCTCAGAGCTGTGCACTTGCCAGAGAAATGCTTATTCACTGAGCCATCTCCCCAGCCCCAAAGCAAATGTTATTTACTTATTTATTTATTGTGGTACCGGGGATTGAACTCAGGACTTTGAGCTTGTGAGGTAAGCACTTATTCTATTGAACTATCTCCCCAGTCCCATCACTGCTTTTAAAAGACAAAAAAAGAGAAATAAACAATAAAACTAAATTTCAAAGCAGGTTTTTAGGACTGTTACAATAGCTGATACATTGAATACTATTGTCCTCATAATAGAGAATCAAAGTAGAAGACACATGCATTATATCTTGTCTAAACAATATTAGCACAAAATATTTTTTAAGAACTAAGAAGCCAGCTATAAAACTAGCTTAACTGTCTTGTGTGTACATATATGGTTTTTTTCTTTATCCTTTCTTCCTTTCCCCTTTCTCCAATTATAGTTTGTCTTTTGTTTTGTACAGCTTTTTCCCACTTCACAATACTTATTGTAAGTTTTGGATCCCTTTTTCTTCTTCAATTTCTAACACTAGTGTGGAAATAGGATGTTTTCTTGGTTTTGTTTTGTTGTTGTTGCTTTCCTTTTTGAGATAGGGTCTTAATACCGACATCAGCCTTGCCTTGAGCTCACTTTGTAGCCCAGAATGGTCTCAAACTCACAACAATCCTCCTACCTCAGCCTCCCAAGTGCCTGAATCACAAGCATGTGCTTGGCTGATGTTTACTTTCATGGCTCTGTTTTATTTCACTTTTGAGTAGGTCTTGAGTTACATCCATTTGCCTATAGATGTCTCCAATTTATTCTGCTTTATAGCTGAGTAATATACATAGATATATGATAGATAGAGATAGGCAGACAGATAGACAAATATTCAATTCTCCTAGCACCTGTTTTTTTTTTTTTTGTTTTTTTTTTTTTTTTTTTTTTTTTTTTTTTTTTTTTTTTTTTTTTTTTTTTTTTTTTTTGTATATTAGTGAAGGTTCTACAGGGTGTTCAGAGTCTCACTACTAGATCAGACTGGTAGTAATCAGCCTGTTTACAGCCTCCCAAGAGTTGGGATTACAGGCACGTGCCACCACGCCCAGCCTCAGTTGCCATCTCTGCTGGCCCAGGGGGCAGGTTCGTAGGCCCAGAGATTATACACCTGGCCACTGCACCTGCTTGAAGGTGCTCTAATCCACTGAGCTATTTGGCTGGCCCTCCTAGCACCATTTGTAAAGGTGCTACCTTTCTTCCAGCACTTATTGGCCCCTTTTCAAAGATTAGATGGCTGCATATACCTATAGCTGTTGCTGTGACTTCTATTCTCTTCTGTTGATCCCTGTGAGGTTTTATGCCACTTCCATGCTGTGTTAGGCACTCTAGCTCTGCAATTCAGCTTGTAGGTTGGGATTATGATGCCTCCTGCTTTGTTCTTCTTGATGAGGATTGTTTGTGCTTTTCTGGGTCTCTTTTAGTTTCATATAAATTTTAGGATTATTTTGTCTGATTCTGTGAGAAATGCTGTTGGTATTTTGATTGCATTGCATTGAATCTCTATATTAGTTTTGAAAGTTTGGCCATTTTGACAATGTTAGTTCTATGTATGGCAGAATGAGATGTCTTTTTATTTCCTAATACACTTTTTATAATATCATTTCTAAAAGTACTGTGGTTTGCATTCCAGAAGTCTTTATTTTCCTTGGCTAGAGTAACTCCTAAATGGTTCATATTATTGATGCTATAGTTTATCATATTGTTTTCTTGGTTTCTCAATGAGTTCATTATTGTGTTTGATTTGTGAAACTGGGTGCACTGTTGTTTGCACCATATATATTTATAATTATTATAACGACCTGTTGAAATGTTTCCTTGACCAATTTATAGTGACTTTCAATCACGGATGCATTTTCTTCATTTATTTATATTTTCTTAAAGTTTTCATGGGAATTTCTTTGGCTTTCCATATTTGTATGTTGTTCATCTTTAGTTAGATTTATTGTATGTTTCTAATATTCTCTGACACTAGAAGGAATTAATGTTTAGTTTCTATTCAAAATAAATAAAGAACAAAAATTTAGAGACTTTCTTTGTCTCTTTTGGCCAGTTTTGGCTTCAAGTCCACTTTGCAAATAGTGTAGCTACTTCTGCTTCTTTAGGGCTCACTGCATGGAATACTATTTTCTATTTTTTGTTTTCAGTCTGCGAATTCTTTTCAAATTGACTGTGTTTCTTATATACCATCGGGCTTTATTTTTTGATCATTTCTGTCTATTTGTGCCTTTTGATTTGTAAACTGTAACCATTCACATTGACATTTATTTTTGAAATATATTGACTTGTTCCTTTTTTTGCGTTATTTTTCCTTGATGATTCCCTTTTGCTTAAAAAAAAGTTTTGCCTTGTTGCTGATCCTGCCTGTTATAATCACTCATTCTATTAGAATTTTTGGCATTGTTTGGCTATGTCTTTTTCAGTAACCAACATATTCTCACAGAGTATCTCACAGGAAAACTGGTTTAGTGGTTATGATTTTCCTAAGGTGATTATACTGTGGAAAGAACTTATTTATCTCTCAGTTTGGAAAGATAGTTTTGTAGGATACATCAGTCTCGATTGAAGGATATTTTCCTTTTGTGCTTGAAGCTGTTCACTCCAAGTTCTCCTAGCCTTTAAGCTATATGTTCAGAAGTCTGCTGCTATTCTAATGATACTAGCTTTAAAAGTGATTTCTTTCTTTCTCTAACAGATTTTATGATTCTGTTTTTATTTTGGATTTCTGATATTTTGACCAGGATACATTGTACAAAATTTCTTTCTGATCTTGGCTATTTAGGATTCTGTATGCCTCACCTATCATGTGTGTTATTAAATTATGTTGCATATGTGGAAATTTTTCTGCAATTATTTTATGAAAATGACTCTATATCATTTTTGCTGTCTTCTTATTTCTCAATAATTTTAATTAACCTTACAATAGTCTTCTTTGAATCGTGCATCACCCCTTGGATGCATTTCCTATGTCTCTTCATTTTGTACATTTATTTTTTAAAAAATCCTTTTTCAATGTATTTTATTCAGGGTTTTACTATGCAGTTCAGACTTGTAGTGGTCCTCCTGTGTCAGCCTCCCCAGTGCTGAGATTACAAGCACACATCAACTCGCCTGGTTTTGGTGGCCAGCTGGGTGCACCTGCAATTCAATGACCAGCATGGCATGTGGTACCAGGGATTGAACCTAAGTCCTTTGGCTTGCCAGGCAGGTTCTTAGACTGCCAAGCTATCTTCCCTGCCCCTATCCTTTTATTTTTCAAGATATCTTTGAGCATATAGTCATTTTCATCTACCCTATCTACTACTTTGGACGCTCTATCATGTTTGTCAGTTCTTCTTTCCATACTTTCAGTAGATTTTATCTGCTTTATTTCTGTTTTGTACAAGTTCATGCATTATATTTCCTTGTTAAACTCATCATTCACATTTTGTTTCATTTGCTGTATCTCAGCTAGGTTTTTGTTAGTGCTTTCTGTGATCTTTTACTCTATTAAGTCCATTATTTATTTATAACAGTCTGGCCTCATTGAGCACGTCATTGATCTTTTTATTTCCTATTCTTTTATCATTTTGTATAATTTATCTATTTGTCTTCTACTTTCTCCTCATTAATGCCCCTTCTTGCAACTTGACAGAAATTGGTAGTTCAGAAGAATTGCATTTCACTGTCTTCTCTGTTTGTTTGTTTCTTTTTCTCTTGCTTGTGTGAGTCTGTGCACATGCCTACTGAAGTTTTCATGGTGATTATGGTGGAAAAAGTGCTGTTAATGGGTAGATATTTTCAGTGAACTCAGTATAACTAACTATAGGCTATTGTCTTTGTCCCAAAATTCAACAACCTCTATTAATTTGAGAGATAAGCATGCAGTAGAATTGAACTAGTATCCTCATTCTCTAGAAATGAATTATAGTATTGTTGATTTCAGAAAGATTCCAGATATTGTTATGCAAAGAAAATGAATTAACAGTAACAACTATGCCCACAATAGCAAGAAAATCAATAACAATGACAGAGTCAAAGAAAAACTGGATGTTTACATATTATAAAACCAATAAAAATTACCACTCTGCCAACCCTAATCAAATAAAAGGGATGTACAATTATAGACCAAAGGCAAACCAAATCCTAGTATATGTTAAATGTCTATTAAATGCAAAAAAATATACCGCCATTAACAATTCAAAAGACGTGAACAATAATCTTGTGGAATAAATGCCTAAAGATTCATAAAGCTAAATATTAATGGTAGTAAAGTGACAGGGCTGACAAGATAGCTCAGCCCACTAAAGCACCTACTTAGACAGAGCGCAGCAGCTCAGGTTTGATCCCCAGTGTGCCATGCTGACTCCTCTCCCAAGGCATGCTGAGAAGTCTTTCAGACTGGGTGTAGTGGCACATGTCTGTAACCGCAGCACTTGGGAGGTTGAAAGCAGAGGAATCACTGAGTCTGATCTACCTAGTGACACCCTGTATAACGTGTAGACCCTGCTCTAAATAAAAAAAAATAAAGTGTCAGGATGTGGGATGGGTAAATAAAGGAAATAAAATTTGAGATGTACAGAAGAGGAAAGAGGGGCCAGGAAGATAGCTCAGTAGAATAAGTGCTTGCCTGGCAATCACAGGGTCCTGAGTTCAATCCCCAGTACTGAAAAAAAAAAAAAGGAGGAGAGAATAGTGTCTTTATTGCTGCATGTGCACAGTCAATGGTTTCTACTGTAGGTCTTCAGTTGACTTCTCAGTTTCCACATTCCTCTGTCTTTCTCTGCCTAGCTTGATAGCCTCTGGGTTTATGGGGTGCCTGCCTTGTTTCAGAGGCCCTGCTGTCCATGTACCCCATCTGTGGCAATCATGTAAGCTAAGGCATGTTCTTGGTAACAGTGACAGATTAGGACTGCCACTCAGCTGTCCATTGGACTTAATGCCAGCATTTTCACACCCAGTTCCCTTCTTTTTTTTTTTTTTTTTTTTTTTTTTTTTTGGTGGAACCGGGGCTTGAACTCAGACCCTTGCATTTACCAGTGAAGCACTTATTCCACTGAGCCATCTCCCTGGCCCTCCCAGTTCCCTTCAAAATCCACATGTGACTCACCTGACTTCTCACCACTCAGGGCGAAGTCCCTTTGTTTTTCATGATCTGATCTTAAAATACTCAGAGATATATGTCAGGGCTGTACTATCTGAATGACTGTCTCTTGTGGCCACCTCTGAACTAGTCACTGTGGAAGTGTAGCACAAGAAAACCTGAATTATAGTTGTTTTGTAGTTGTTGTATAGTGCAAAGAAAAATAATTAACCTCTTCTCAAAATGATTCCTGTGAGAGACTCTCTCAAATATGGCAGGAGCCACATGGAACTTTTTCTCAAGCTCTAGATCATCATTCAGGAGTCACATTCAGACTGAAATTCCAGACTTTTGCACTGTGCCATAACTTAGATTTTCTTACAGATTAGCACGATCAGCCTTATCTATTGTTTCTCCCTGGAGCTGCTGACTCTCTCCGGGCTTACCTTTAGCTACTGGAGACAGATCCTTCCCAAGAGCCAAATTTCCTTTCCTGATTGTTCATTCCTTTCTCTGCATTGTGCTCCATTTGCCAAATTTTGCTATAGTACCCAGTTTTTCCTGTTGGCTCGTTCATTGTTCCTAGCCATCTACATATTTTAATTGTCTGTCTCTCCACTAAATTGTTATTATCCAGTTGTTGATATTCAATATAGTAGCTGTATTTTGCTACTGATCTCTATTCTGCAATTTTAACCGTGAATATATGATCTCTTAAATATATGTTCGCTAAGGGCCAGCCAGATAGCTCAGTGTTTTATTTATTTCTTTTTTATATTTTTAAATGAAGAACAAATACTATTGAGACAGTTTCAAATCAAATTAACAGGAAAAATTTAACAATTAATACATTGCAAATTGTTTTCTTAAAGGTTTGTTATCGTATAAGGTGCTTACATCACATTCTACAAACAGACACTATTATAGCAGATGTTTCTAATCAATTAATTAAGAGAATGTAGCTGTATACTTATCTTAATTTTTTAAAGCTGAATTATATCACAGATTCAATAATTAATACTTTCTACCTTGTTATTTTCCTAGTGGTTGTCCATAGTACTAGAAGGCGACATAATATCCTGTCCAACCACCATTAGTGCAAATCTTGCCTCTCATAGAATTATGTAGAAGCACGGCGTATCTATCCTAACTGTACTGTTTATACACATACATCATGGTTCTTCTTTTGTATACCCCTTTTTTTTTCTCTATACATGTCAAAGATGGGCACTCCATTGTCATCAAACAATTATAGGTGCCTAAACTCAGTGACACAATCAAACAGTACAACAGTCCACAATAATAGTGAGTTATCTGAAGAAATTTTTGAACTATTTACAGCTCATCTTATTGTTATGGCCTTATTATACATACCTCATTGTTATACTTTTCTGCCGGATGGTTAAGACTGAGATAAAGCAAGATTGATATAACAAATACTGTAGCTTTTGTATCCGATGAGGTCAGTGAAGTCCCCTCAGGGTTTATCTTGTAATCCTGTACCTCACTGTGTAGATCCTTTGCCTGTGTCATCCATGTGGATGAGTCAGGGCCATTGCTTGACCAGTTAGCTCTCTGTGAAAGCCTGAGAGAAGGTTTTCTCTCCATGTGACTCTAACTAGGCACACTATAGATCATCGATCCCCTTCCTCGGTGGCTCCATAATCTCCTTTATCAGAAAATTTGGGGCACAATTGAGCTCTATGATGTTACAGTACAGGTTCTCCTATGTCCAGAGTCTTAGCTGACCTTGAAAGGCTAGGGCCAAAATGTTGGCTGGCCTTGCAGCTATTCTATTTCTCCAACTTTTGATCTGTGAACCTTGGTTGTTAACCATCCAAAAGAAAAGCTGATTAGTACTCTGCAGCATATGTCATTCAGTTTGTCCAAACTATCAGACTAAATTCTTTTTAGGCATTGTTGTACATTTCTTTATGTATTTCTTGTTTTGACTACTTATACTAGGGAGACTATATGATATTTGCACATGTGTGTCCAGTTTATTTCACTTACAACTATATGTTCAAATGGCATCCATTTCAATATAAATGCTTGAAGTTTATCATTCTTTATAGCTGAATAATACTCCATTATATAGAAATACCACATCTTTTTCAATCATTCCTCATGTGAAAGACATCTTGATGGTTTCCAAGATTTTGCTATCACAAATTGTGCTGCTGTAAACATAGGTACACATATATCACTATGATATAATGTTTTCAGTTCCTCTTGGAAAATTATCAGTAGGGAGATGGATGGCTTGAATGAGATATCCAGTCCTACTCTTTTGAGGAGTCTCGACACTGATCTCCACAATGGTTGCACCCATCTACATTACCACCAACAGTGGAGAAGTGTTCCCGTTTCCCTGCATCCTCTCCAATAATTGTTGTTCATTGATTTTCTTATGATAGCCATTCTTTCTGGAGAGAGATCGTATCTTAGAGTTGTTTTAATTTGCATTTCATGGATGGCTAGCAATGTGGAGCATTTTTTCATATATTTATTTGCTTCTTTAATTTTGTCCTCTGAGAAGTATGTATTCATCTCAGAAGCCCATTTCAGGATTATGTCTTTAAATTACAGGGCCCTAGCATATCTTAGTTCTTTATAAATTTTAGAGAGTAGACCTTTGTCTGACTGCTTATTAGTTAGGATTTTTTCAAAACTTGTGGGTTGTCTTTTCACATTGTTCACAATTTCTTTGACGTGCAGAAACTCCTCAAGAAGAGTTGATTCAAGTTGTTGATTCTTTCAAGTGTTTCATGTGAGAATACATATTTGTTTCATGAACTCTTTGCCTACTCCTATGTCTTCAAGTGTTCTTCCTACTTTCTTTTTCAGGAGATTGAGTGTTTTTGTTTTGATGCTTAGATCTTTAATCCATTTTGACTTTAACTTAGTAAATGGTGATAGAGCTGCAGCAAGTTTTAGTTTTCTTCACATGGAAAGCCAGTTTTTCCAGCACCATTTGTTAAAGAGGCCATCCTTCTTCCAGTAACCTTGTTTGGCACCTTTGTCAAAGAGCAGATGGCTGAGTGTGTATGTAGAGGCCTCTGCATCTTCTAATCTATTCCATTGATCCTCAGGTCTACTTCGTTGCCAATACTATGTTGGTTTTATCACAGTGGCTTTGTATTATAATTACAATCAGGAATTGTGATTCCTCCTACCTTGCCTTTGAAGTCCAGGATTGCCTTTGCTATTGTAGGTCTTCTCTGGTTTCAAATAAATTCAAGGAAAGAACTAAGATATAACAGGGCCCTCAAATTTAAAGACCCAATTCAGAAATGGGCATCTGAGATGAATACACACTTCTCAGAGGACGAAATTAAAGAAGCGAACAAATATATGAAAAAATGCTCCACATCACTAGCCATTCGTGAAATGCAAATAAAAACAACACTGAGATATCATCTCACTCCAGAAAGAATGGCTA
>PVKA01028615.1:0-29179 GCA_004027165.1 Ctenomys sociabilis
CATTAGGGAGATGGATTTGTAGTTTTCTTTCTTAGTTGGGCTTTTCTTCTGGTTTGGGAATCAGGGTAACATTTGATTCTAGGAATTGCTTTTGGAGTACTGCTTCCCCTTTAATTTACTTAAAGAGTTTCAGCACTAATGTCATTAGTTCTCCATGCTTTTGTAGACTTACACAGTGAAGCTGTCTTGGATAGGGCATTTCTTTGCTAGCAAATTTGTAATTACATTTTCAATTTCATTGACTGTTAGGTTACATAGACTATTTATTTCTTCATGATTTATTTTTATAATTCAATTTGGTATAGAAAACTTTCCATTTGTTCTGTGGTTTCTGTCTCATTACAATTTATATTTTCATAGTAGCTGTTGATGACCTCCTGTATTTTTGTTGGATCTCTTGTGATTTCACCATTTTTATTCCCAATTACTTGAATTTTTGTTTTAACTTTACTCTTTTTAATGAGGTTGTTTAATGCTTTGTAACTTTTAGTTATTTTTTTAAAACACTCAACTTTACAATTAATTGTTCTGTGAATTATTTTCCTAGTTTCTATTGCATTAATTTCCCCTTTTGTGATTGCCTCCTTTTAATGGGTCTTGATTTTAATTTGTTCTACATTTTCTATAGTGATGAACTCACACAGGAAAACAGAGAAAGGTCTAGTAAACAACCTTGTGGTGTACAGTGTTCTATTTTGTGCTATTTTCAACTTATCATTGATTCTAATCTATGTAATATTCTTTTTTGCTTCATCCTGTAGTCATTGAGTTGATTTTTCCTTGACTTTCCTCACTTTTAAGATGATTTTGTTTTCTTGGTCACCAGAATTGTTTTTGCTGTGCTAGATTCCATTTCTGTATTCTAGATCTGATAATCTGTCCTCTCTTTGTTTCAGTCTGACATATATATTTTCAGTACAGTTTCTAATTTCCTGTATTTCTGCTGGAAAGTTTGAGATATACCATAGTGTGGTTTATTAGCGCTTTCTCTGTTTTTCTCTGTGATTTCATCACTATAAATTTTCTTTGTGGGGCTGCTTCCATTCTATCCCTACATTTCAGTATGTTGTAAAAGTATTATCATTCAATTAAACATAGTGTTTAATTTCATCTTTAGTTTCCTCTGTGACCCACTGTTTGTTTAGCAGGTTGCTGTTTAATTTCCATGTGTTAATAATGTAGTTATTGGCTTCCTTTGTCATTGATTTCCAGTTTCATTGCACTATTGCATATTTCACTATTGTCAGATAGTATGCATAGGATGATTTAAACTCCTCCACACTTATTTACATTTGTGTTTTCAGCTAATATATGACCTAGTTTGGAGAGCAACCCACTGAGAAGAATATGTATTCTGGTGTTTTGGGGTGAAACACTCATAGATATATATGAAGTTCATTTACTCACAGGCTGGATTTAATTCTACTATTTCCTTACTGATTTTTATTTAGTTGATCAATCCATTTGTAAGTGTGAGGTATTAAAATTTCCTACTGAAGTGTGTTAATGCTTGTTTGGTTCTTCATATGTTAGGATTTGTTTTATGTAGATGATGAACTTGTGTTGCATGCATAAATATTTATGACTGTTAATCTCTTTTTTATGAGCAGAATACATTTACTGAGGGAAAGAAAGCCTCATTCCAAAGAGGGCCAGGAGGGGGACCCAAACAGATAGTCCCCGGGAAGCTGTATCTTCCAGAAACTTTTGTAGTGTAAAACCATGCGGGACTAAGGTGGAAAGAATGGGAACTTGCTCATGTGGGCAAAGGTGGGACAAAACTATGGTCAACCAATGGGATTACATGCACCATTGCTCAGGTAAAATTGATTAAGTCTAGGACCAAATGGGGAAGCAAGTCATGTAGCAAGCGGGCATGAATGTAAAACAGGACCTTATCTTATGGCCATCAGATAATGATTCTTCCTGGCTTTCTCATGGTAATGATCAATCCCTGATTCTAATCTTTAGGCAGGTTAGCATTTGTTTTGTCTTTAGGTGTGGCTCACAGTGGCAGCATCCATCCCTCCCACAGTTGTAAGGTATCTTGTCTTCCATGCTATCTCCTTTGAGGGCCTGGTCCTGTCTGATTGCCTAGAGTATTTTTACCTAACTCAGCTACCTGCAACATCCAACCCTCTGAAGAAGTAAACTGAACTGCTGTGAGGGAACCATGATCGATGACCGCTCTAGCTTCTTAAGGCTGAAAAGGGTCGTAGTTGCTAACTGGCAGTTAGGTATATTCTTCAGAAGTTCTGCCTAAAGGCCTTCAATAGATGACAGGCATTTTTCTCTTGGGTGGATGTATAGTTTTGAGTCTGGAAGAGAAAAAACCAAAGAGACTATTAAACATTCACACGCCAAATAATAAGATCAACAGGATAATCACAAAAATAGTCAAAAATGATTTTCACCAAGAAGACAGTAATGACTTCTCATAAAAATGATAAAGATAGGGTCCAGGGGGCCTCAGGATATAAAACTCTAGTTAGAAATGTTTGTAGGTCAATCAGCAGAGATCCCTTAAATGTGAAGTTTAATCCTTTTTTTTTTTTTTTTAATCTTTTATGGCCATTGCATATTGTCTCAAACAAATTGGCCTTTTATGTCTCATCAATTTTATTATTATTTATGGTACATGAATTGCCAGAAATAGGAAAAACACCAAGTGCTCTCCATTTTGTAAGTGTGGCCACTGTCTGGGTAACTACCGACAAATCTGCGTGAGCTTCTATCAAATGTCTAACAGGCTTTTTTCTTATATAGGCAGATAACATGGGTTCTTTTAGGCTGAGAGGTGAAGATCCAAGATCTCATCAATCTGAAATTGTCTCTGATTTCATAATGAACACTTTTTCTTCCTTCTCTAGCAGCTTTGCATATTTTTTGCTTAAAATGCCCCTTCTCTCTGTCCTTTGTTCCTATAGGCTGCTAGTATCACCATTTTTACTTTTGGTCTGTAATTCCATTCTGCATCATTTCTATCTCAACTCACACAAATTTATTCCTGCAAACCCTTCTCACTTCTGTGCTTGTGTCAGATACCTGGGATACTTTGAGCAAGACATAATATTTTTGTTTTAGACTTTGCCTGTATGATTACATAGGTTTTGGTATCTTCTAGGAAAAAATAATTTTTGAGAGATTGGAACATATATAATCAAAGCATGAGCATTTGAACTACAAGTAAACTTATAAACTTTAAAAATATAGCAATTATAACCCAACTGGCTTTTAGGCTCCTTTATTCATGGAGTCTGAGACTCTGCTATAAGTCCCTCTAACTTTATTTAAGAGAGGTTAGACATGTATTATCGATCAATATGAAATACCTGAGTTTTATCAGAAATCAACCAGGTTAACTTATACACTTACCATGAAATTTACAGCATTCAGTGAGATTAAACCAGTGCAATACCTCTTAAGTTCTTTTACATGAACAACAATATATATTATATTTGTTAATCTCAACATCACTGCTTAGTAAGCAACCTGAATATATTGTAGCATCACAGTTATAGCTAAAGCAATTCATCTTTTAAAGTCTTTTTATGGGGACATGGTAACTGGAAGGTGGGGGTTGGAAAAGGACAAAAAGACCTGTACTAATGTGATTACTCAGGGCTCCTCCGTGGAAATGGCAGGTAGTGACAGTCCTACTAGACCACATGGAAAGCTGAGTCGGAGCTCTGGGGCCTCTGCCTCAGAATGCAGATTCACTTCTAATCACTGCCTTGGCAGTCAGGGAATGGCTTGTGGGCCTCTTAAGGCAGTCCCTCTTACAGTGGCCTGGCTTCTGACAGCAGTGGCAAATGAACCTCATTGCCATTGAGATCTTCTTGGAGCCAAGAGAATGATACTTGGGGTCTATTTTGAGTCCGCAATAAAGGCAGCAATTTTGATCTCCTTGATTTCTCTCCCCGGTCTTTTCCCATTCCAATTATAGGACACTTAAACAGTCTTTACCCATGTACCAAATCAGTGGTCTGGAGCAAAAGTTATCTTTTCTAACTCCTGAACTTAACTGTAAGAGTAATCTGTTTCTCTATTTAATTAGCATCTCAGGAAGTATGTCTTACCAGTGCCTCTATTAAACATTACGAGAAATTAGAAGTGTTTCATCTTTCTCCTAGTAAATAGCTAAAATTTAAAATAAACTAAAAGGCTTTGGTCTAGTTCTTTTAGACCTTTAAGAATACATACTTAAAAGAAAAATGTGTTTTCTAATTTTCCTGCCTGGCTATTAGGCCACCAGGAGTCTGACTATTTGGGCTTTAGTGGGAACTGGAAGTTCCACTGGCTGTCTATCTTTTGAATTTTTAAAAATATAAGTTAAATCTTGTTTTAAGACTAACAATTATATCCTTTCAAACTGCTTCATAAGTCTGAGTAAATTGTTTAAAGACATCAATGTACTCATAGGGTCATCTAAGGTACATGAATTCTGAAAATTCCAAATTTTCTCTTCTTTCTTTAAAAGGTATTGTCCTTCAGGAGCTTGTATAAACTCAGCTAAGAATGGGTGTAGCCGTGTAGAGGGGCAGATTACAGCTGTTTTACAAGCCCACCCTTTAGAAAGGCAAACAGGGGAAGCCTTACTTTCTTTTTTTTTTTAATATTTTTTATTTTAAGGAAAAAATAAAAGTTTCAAAACAAGGTATTGGGGAGTAACAATGGTGTATACATTACATACTATTATCTTTAAATTAGTCAGAGTACAAGATAGTGGCATTTAATTGCCCAAGTGATATTAGCATAAACCTTTCTATTTAATGAACTAAGAAAAATTAGTATATAGGTATCTTAAGGATCATATATATATATATATATATATATATATATATATATATATATATTTCCTTTTTCCCTCTGTCTTTTCTGTATTCCTTTATCTCAGTTTCTCTTTCCTTTAGAAGTTTCCTCCCATTTTACAACACCTATTGTACATTTTGGCTCTTATATACTGTTTTAGCTTCTCACAGTAGGTGGATAACACAGTTTTTGTGCCTGTCCTTCTGGCTTATTTCACTTATGAGTATGGTCTCGGGTAACATCCATTTATCTGTAAGAGTCCAGTCTATCCTTCTTTATGACTGAGTAGTATTCCATTGCTTAAAAAGACCACACATTTTTAACTATTACACATCTAACTATTACAAATTGTGCTACTATAAATATGCTGCACATATATTTCTGTGTTATAATGTTTTTAATTCTCCTCAGAAGATACCCAGAGGGGTGCACAAGGCTGAACTGCCTGGTTCTTCTGTCACTCACATCTGTATTTCAAAATTTAAATAACAATAACCTTCTTAATGCAAACAAAATCTGAACATAAGATATTTTTACCATTTCCCTTTTTACATCATCTTCCTAGTTATAAATTAGCATCATAGTTGATACTTTTCTCTGAATTCCATTTGGACTAAATGGCTTTTTTCAGCATGTAAGGATCAAACATCTTCTGGTGCCTAATGAAGCACTCTAAAGGAGTGAGAAGTTTTGGCTGTGAGATAACCTGGAATTCAATGGAAATTACCTGTTTGGCGTCCCCACCTTCTTTCTAATTGATTCTTCCACCCAGGAGTCCCCTAAGTAGCCCTCCCAAGAGCAGGTGGATGCTCCTGTTGTCTCCAGAATATCTCACAAACCCTTCACTTACATTTATTGACTATTTGTAAGTTAACAGCTACAATTGGTCCGGTGATAGAAACCTGCACAGAAGGAAGCATAATTATAGCATAAAAGGTCAACTGGAAGTGAGCAATTCTCAGGCAATAAAGATCACTTCTAGAGATAGATAAAACAAGTGATTGGAGGGATTTGACCCCGTGCACCAAGCCAAGTCTCCGGGCACTTGTTTTCCATCTGATCACCTAGGTAAACATTGTTAGCAACTACATAACATGTATGCATCTTGTACAATACCAAAACATTATGAAAACAGTTTGCAATGTATGAATTTATCGAATCTGTACTGTTAATTTGCCTTGAAACTGTCTCATTGCTATTTGTTCTTCAATAAAATAAAATTAAAATTAAAAGAAAAAGATTTAACCTTGGAACTCACAGTTGAAACATATTTATCAACTAGCAATCACATTTTACATGTTAGTAAACACAACAGAGCTGGCAAAAATTTTTTACTCTCAGCTAACATAAGGCACAGATGTAAACATTTTCTCCTAATAGCCACTGTAGAATGTAAACTATTACAATCTTCCTCAACTAAATTTCTGAAAGAGTGACTCATTAAGTTGTTCTACTGAAAATCTCAGGTATAATTCCTAGTTTACTATAAAAAAGAGAAAAAAGTACAATAGATAAGTGGAGATCTTTCTGTGGTCAAGAGCCAGTTTCCACCAAGCACCTTTAGGTGTATGCCAGAGAGTAGTGCTGGCCATGACCCATCAGGTGTTTTCAGTTTCTATTGGTTCACACAACCAGAGCATAGTCTCCAGAAAGGGATCCAACAGTTTCTCTGGTCAACATTCCATCACTCATAGGCTTTAATGGGGATTCACCAAAGAACAGCTGGAGAAAACTGTCCTCTGCTTCAAAGAGTGGCAGCTGCTCTAAGATAATTTAAGGCTGACAGTGTAACCAATTTTTGTCCAAGTTCTGTAAGGGATAGTTAACAGCCTGAACATGATTACCCAGTGCTTTACAGTAAAGGCTTTAAAGTCTACAACTTATCTCTTATGGATAAATAATTAGACCTAGGAGAAAAGGTTGAATGCTCCCTCACACTAAATGTGTTTTGGTCCCATAAGTGTGCTGCTTTTGGAGATATCTCCTGGTGCACCAAGAAGTCACTTCTCTCCACTGTGTCTCAGGTTTAGCCTTACAAAGGAGACCTGCCCAAAGCACTGAGCCCTGACATGACTTTTATATTTGCTCTCCTGGATGGGCATAGTTCCTCTTTGACTCATCTGTACCCCAGAGATGGGGTATGTGTCCTTTATAAAGTGACTTCCCTTTCTTTGGCATCAACAAATGCTCATTTTGTAAACGCTCTGCTTAGTTGCAACAGACTAGAGTTTTCCTAATGTTAAATGCCTCTAAAAAGGAGAATACAAAGAGGTAGGAAAACTATGAGTAAGGTCAAAGAAAGGAAACTGAAACAGAGCATGTAGAGGGGAATCAAAACCAGTCTATCCCAGTGAAAACTGTCCTCCAGGTCTTTAAGAATGGTTGCCAACCTAATGGCATTTAATTGGCAAGAGGAGACTCATGTTTCATATACAGGCATGTATACTTATTAAGCCTGAGCTGGGTAAAAGTCCCATTTTACAAAAGTTTACATAAAATCCATTAGGAGACTTTATAACTTTACTCTCTCTAGCGCTACTGTCTAAATTCAAGCAAGGAATACCAGTACAATTAGGATCTAGTTCAAGTGCAACATATACAAGTACAAAATAGTCATAAAATGTCCCATTGAAGAAATATCAAAAGCTTGTAAAATTTCCATGTAAAACCACTTAGATTTACTGACAACATTTTGACCAATATTTTAACAAAACCATATGAGACAAAACATAAGCAATTTTAACAGAACTGTATGAGGCAAAACTGTATGAGGCAAAGCATGCACAATTATGAGCAATGAGCAAAAACATATTAACATCCGAAGCACAAAAATTTGTTACCTAAGCAAATCCCAATTCAGAATTTATGGAAGAAAAGCAACTCATACCTCTGTCCAGTGATCTCGGTAGGATCCTCCAAATGCTACAGGGAGAGAAACTGATCTCAGGTGGGTGACCTCCAAATGATACAAGGAACCTCCCAATGACATAGGGAAAAATGATCCCCTTACCTGACCTAGATGAGTTCGTGTTCTCTAAAACTGAAGAATTAATTTTAGGAACAAACAGAGGATATGAGCAGAATACTGATGAAAAGAAAGCTCCTGTCTGAGAGAGGGACAGGAGCGAGGCCTGAGCTGTTAGTCTCCTGACTATTATCTCCTTCTCATGAAGTTTTTCCTTAACTAATATATTTTGACCTTCTTTGTCTCCTTCAATAAGTTTTTGCTTAAAGTTTGCACCATCTGCAAATAGAGTTGCTACCAAGCATTTTTTCTGGGTTCCTGGACATAGAAAATTGTTTTGTATCCTTTGACTTTAATCTATGAATTACGTTTTCTGTTAAATGTGTTTCTTGAATGCAGCAAATTGTTAGATTTTCTTGGTCTATTGTGCCAGTCTGTTTCTTTTTTATTAGTGAGTTCAGACCATTTATGTAAATGGTAATTACTGGTAAGTTGTTTCTCTGTTGTTTTTTTGCCCTATCTTTCTGCTATGGTTTATTGTTTGCCCTAACTGGTAGCTTCATTCTATTGGTGTTTCTGTGTATGTAGTACTCTTTCTTTCTCCCTTCCTTCCTTCCTTCCTTCCTTCCTTTCTTTCTTTCTTTCTTTCTTTCTTTCTTTCTTTCTTTCTTTCTTTCTTTCTTTCTTTCTTCTGCCTTTCAAAGCATTCTATAGAAATGTTTTAGTGGTCATAAATTCCTTCAGTTGATCTTTGTCATGGAATTAGCTTATTCTCTTTAAATTTTGAAGGAAATTTTTTGCTGGATACATCAATCTGGGTTGAAGATTATTTTCCTTTAGGCTATGAAATACTTCACTCTAAGATATTTTTTAGTTGAGGCTTTGTGTTAAGAAGTCTGCTGAGATTATGCTGGGCTTTTCTTTATAGTTATCCCAAACATATTCACTCTTCCTAGCAGAATGCTGATCTGGACAATGAACGAGGTGGAGGCTGCAGATTCATTCCTTTTCCTGACCCAGAGTCTGTAAATATTTTTAATCACTGATGCTCAGAATTCTATATGCCTCACTTATCTGTATGACAATTTCCAACATGCTTTGAAAGATTTCTGCTATTAGTTTTATGAACATAATGTTTGTGTTTTTTATGCTATTTTCTGATTTTTACATTATCCACAACTTACTATTCTTTGAATCATATAGTCACACTCACATGGATGAGTTTGAACTCTGTAGATTCTGACCTGTTGCTAAGGTAATAACTGTACCAAAGGTCTACACAAAAGATGAGAAAATAGTGTTATACAAAATGAGGAAGAGAGGAGCAAAATTCATTCTTAGGCCCCAAGCCCACCCAGAAAAATGCAGCAGACAGTAGCAAAATTGGAAATCACACACCTGAAATCTCTGAAATAATAGCATCAGAAGTAAAGAAACAACTGCAGAAAGGAAATAAGATCAGAAATAATTTCTGAAGTGACAAAAGAAATGATAACTAGAATGAAAAAAGTACTAAGTGCTTCTAAAGAAGACACTAATAAAAAATAGAGGAGAACAGAAAAATGATGAAATACTTCAATAAGCAATATAAGAAAGAAACTGAATATATGAATCATATTCAAAGTCATATATAGTAAATTAATAGATATCAATGAGAAAGGAGTCAATAAAATGATATAAAAAGAATATGGACAGAAATAATAGAAGGAAACTTCCCGAATATAGGGACATAATCTGACATTCAGGTAACCAAAGTATATAGAACTCGGAATAACCTCAATCCAATTAAAAACACACTGAGACATATAATAATTAAAGTCCCATAAATCCAGCACAAGAACAACATTCTAAGAGTCATTAGAGAAAAGACACAGATCACATTTAAAGGAAAACTCATCAGAATAATGACAAATTTCTTTTTAAAAACCATCAAGTCAAAAAGAGCATGGAGCAAAGTACTTCAAGACTTGCAAGAAAACATATTCCAACCCAGACTGATATGCCTTATAAAGCTATCTTTCAAGTTTAATGGGGAAGTGAAATACTTCCATGACAAAGAATTTCATGATGATAAGTCCCACTCTACAAAGACCACTAAAAGATATTCTGGAAAGGGATCAAAATGACCACAACTCCATGAATGAGAACAGAAAGAACTCACCAGTTAGGGCAAACAATTAAACACAGGAGAAAAAGAGGTATACAAAACAATTATTCAATTATTCTTTTGCATACAGTAGCAAAATATTTCCATCAGCATACTCTTCAAATGAGCTTAAGCACCCTATGAATCATGATTCTGTCCTGGTCTTCAGTGTGGATATCAAGGAAATAGCAGTAGTTCAGCCCCACAAATGGCACTTGGCCAGCAGTAAGCATCATGGTCACTGTCCACATCCACTACATACTGGAACTTTGTGCTATATCCTATCCCCAAACTGTTAGAAGTGCTGATCATACACAAAACAGGTAGGATACATGTACAGCTACTTTCTCTTAATTCAGTGAGAAGAAATATTTATACTAATAGTGTTTAGAGAGGATATCATGTCTATATCTTGTATTATTAATAACTACTACAAGACAACAATATGCAATGCATTAATTATTGTAACTGTCCTATTAACCTGTATTGAAGCTGTCGCATTGCCATTTGTTTCTCAATAAAATTAATAATAAAAAATTAAGAATTAAGAATTGCATGGAAACCTGCCAAAATGGCTACAACAAAACTGAAGATAGATCTTCAGATATTGAAGACCATGTTGCAGCAAGTTAATGCAAGAGAAAATCTCTTAAAATAACAAGGATGGACTGCCAGGTAGATCAGTGGATTAAAACACATTAAAGGAAGACATAGAGACTGGGGTTCAATTCCCGGCATACCCTGCCATCCCTGCCCCCAGGGCACACTGAGATGGCTGCTGAAATTGTGGGTGGTGGCGTGCTCCAGTAACCCATTGCTTGGGAGGCTGAAAATAGGAGACACACTATGAGTCCCATTTGTGCCATGAGACCATGTAGAACTTGTACTAAACACATTAAAAATAAATAAATAAAATTACAGAGAACCAGGAAATAACAACTCAGCAACTGCAAGATGAAGCAAAGAAAAACAAAATAAGATTGATAGGTGTAAGCAAAACAGCAAGAGAAAACACAAATAACCCAAAAAGTCTACTTGCAGAAGTAGTAGCATAAAATTGTCCAAGCATGGATAAAGAATCTGACAAATAAATAAGTGATACATATATAAATCTATTTAGCCATAGTCAAAATAAATCTATACCTAGATACATAATAATAAAGATCCCAGAAATTCATTGAAAGAACATGATAACAACAGCTGTTAGGGAAAAGAAAAAGATTATCTATAATGGAAAGCCTATCAGAATCATGGACAATTGCTCAACACAAATCAACAAGTCAGGAAGAGAGTAGACTAAAGTATGTTATGTCCTGAAAGAAAACAACTTCCAAACCAGATTGATGCTCCCTGAAAATGTATCTATCAAAACTAAGGGTGAGAAAGATACTTCCATGACAAAGAAAAATTGAAGAATTTCATGACCACCAAACCAACTCTATATAAAGTACTGGCAGATATTCTAGAAAGAGACAGAAATGAACAAAGCATCAAGAAAAATAACAACAAGGAGCCACAATGCAGAGGAAGCAATTAAACAGAGAATCAATGTAGGGAACCTACAGCATGAAATTAAAATGACAAAGATAAGTCAATGCATATCAGTTATATCTATCAATGTAGAAGGCCACCATTCAACAGTCAAAAGCAAACCAGTGGAGTATTACAAAAAACAAAATCCAACATGATCCTGTATACAAGAAAAACATTTAACTCAAAAGGACATTCATAAACTGAAAGTGAAATGATAAGAAATAATAAGAAAGCCAGAAAAAAAGCAGAAGTAGAAATTTTGATTGCTGACATCAAGTTCAACCCAAGAATGATTAAAGGAGATAAAAAAGGCCATTACACATTTGTTAAGGGAAAACTGCAAGAAGAGACAACAGTTATAAATATATATGCACCCAATATGACACAACTCAACTATTTAACACAAACGTTAACAGATATGAAAACTTAAATGAGCAAAACAACAATTCTAATAGGAAAATTTAAAAACACACGATTATAAAGAGATAGATCAACTAAATGGACTTAGACCTTTACAGAGTGTTCTACCCAACAAAGTCACAATACATATTTTTCTCAGCTGCACACAGGATGGTCTCCAAAATAGATCACATACTAGCATATAGAACTTGTTTAAGTAAATTCAAAAAAATAAAATTATTGTATGCATCTTATCTGAGCATACAGCAATTAGACTAGAAATTATTGTCAAAAGAAATGGCTAAAATTCTGAAAACATATACAAATTAAATACAACCTCCTGAGCAATCAATTGGTTACATGTGAAATTAAAGAAGAAATTAAATATTCACAAAGAAAATGGTGATACAACTTACCAAAACCTGTGGAATGCAGTGAACGCTGTCTCAAGAGGGAAATTTATAGGAGTAAATTCTAACATCAGGAAAATAGAATGAGCCCAAGTAGATAATCTTATGCTGCACCTCAAATTCCTAGAAAAAGAAGAGAAAATCATGCCAAAGTCCCAAAGAAGGCAAGAAATTATAATGATCAGAGCAGAAATTAATGTAAATGAAATGAAAGCAATAAAAAAATTAATGAATAAAAGAGTTGATTCTATTTTTTTAGAGTTGATTCTTTCAAACAATAAATAAAACTCAAAATGCTGTAGCGATGCTTATCAAAAAAGGAGGCAAAATCAAATTTATGCAATAAGGAATACAAAGGGGGAAATCCCTACAGACTCAATAGAAATTATAAGATAATCAATTCCTAGCTCACTGGACAGAAAATATAGAAGAAATTAGCACAATCCTAGATACATATGAATTACCAATGCTGAATCAAGAAAGTCTAAAAATTCTGAATAACCAGTTATCCATGAGTGACATTGAAAATGTACACAAAAACCTACTAAAAAAGAAAATCCCTGATCCTTATGGATATACAATGGAAATCTACAAGATATTTGGAGGAGATTTAATGCTGACATTTCTCAAAATCTACAAATAAAATTGAAAGGACAGCAGTCCTCCTAAACTCATTCCTGGAGGGGGAAGTAATACTCTGATACCAGAACCAGAGAAAGACTCCTCCAGAAAAAAGAACTATAGTTCAATCTCCCTAATAAATATAGATACAAAAATCCTCAATGAAATACTAGCAAACTAAATGTATCAAATCTTCAAGAAGAAGATTGTTCACATTATGAACAAGTAGAGGGACCAGGGAGATGGCTCAATAGAATACGTGCTTGCCTGGCAAGTGCAAGGGCCTGAGTTCAATCCCCAGTTCCACAAAAAAAAGTAAAATAAAATAAAATTTTTAAAAAAGATGAACATGTGGAAATAAGACCAGAATGCAGGGATGATTCAATATATGCAAAATCAACAAAGACAAAGACAAAAACCACAGTATCATCTCAATAGATACAGAAAACCCTTTGTCAAAGTCCAACATTCACTCATGATAAAAGCTCTACAGGAAATGAAAATAGATTTTCTTTAACTCAACCTGATAAAAGGTATCTATGAGAAACCAACACCCAACATCATGCTAAAGAGACAAACACTGAAAACATTCACTTTAATCAAGCACAAGACAAGGACTCCTACCATCACCACTCCTATTAAAATATTAGCTGGAGCAATGAGACAAGAGTGTGAAATAAAAGGAATAACGATTAGAAAGGAAGAAGTGAAATTATCATTATTTGAAGATGATATACTCTACATAGAAAACCCCTAAACTCTACCAATAGACTTACAAATTTAATGAACAAAATCAGTAATGGAGCAGGCTACAAAGTCAACATTCAAAAATCAGTAGCATTTCTTAACACAAACAACAAAAAAAGCACCAAGAGCGAAATTAGCAAAATGACCTCATTCACAATAAAATTTAAAAAAATGAAATACTGAGGAATCAGTCGCACAAAGGATGCAAAATATTTATGCATAGAAAATTACACTACGCTAAGAAGAGTGATCAAAGAAGATTTCAGAAAATGAAAAGGTATTCTTTCTGTACAAGAACCACCAACATTATGAAAAAGGTCATACTCACAAAATTGTTATACAGATTCAGTGCAATCCTAATTAAAATACCATTAGTATACCTCATGAATCAAGAGACAGCTGAAAAGATCTAGAATAGGAAAAGGAATCCTGGGCAAAAGAAAAATAAAAAGGAAATGCAAGAGATTTCAGAATCTCTTGACCTAAAATTATTCTGCAAAGTTACTGTGATAAAATCAGCATGGTACTTAAAGAAAAAACAGACCTTAGACCAATGTAACTGATTAGAAGCTGCAGCCACAACTACAAAGACATTTGGCCTACTAACTTTGACAAAGGGGCCAAATATACTCACTGAAAGAAGCATTGCCTTTTTAACAAACAGTGTTGAAATACTGGCTTTCCATATGCTACAAATGAAAATTAGATCCCTCTTTATTTTATTCTTTTTTCTTAGATACACAACTTTATTCTGTAGATTGAAGAGACAGTCTCAGACAAAACTGGAACCTTGAGATACTTCATCATTTAGCATGCACTGTAGAATGTCAACACTATGACGCAGAAATTCCTTGAGTCCACATCGTTTCACTTGCTTTGTATAGCAGCTAGTCCTAAAGGGTTGAAGACATCTAAACCTATAAGCAGCTCATATTAGAATCAGTAGGATTCATTTCTCTTTTTGTCAATATCCACATGTGTAATGCTCCCTTCTCAGCTAGCACCACCTCCACAGGGAAATGCTACATGCTCCTCTTTTACAGATGAGCTCCAAGATTGAGCCTAGGTGACCTGCTTGATATTAAGGCTCTCCAGCCCTGGACTTGTAATCCAGTGGACTGGCCCACTCACATTTTATCTCTGTGTTGTGCCTCCAGGGTAACATTAGAGCAATTGTAGACAAAAGCAAAAAAAAAAAAAAAAAAAAAAAATAGTTCAACTACAGAAACAAACTAATAAGTTATGGCCCTAGTATGAATTGCTGAATTATTATGAAGGTCACTGAATATGGCTGAAGCCCTTAAAACAACAGCTTATCTTCCCAGAAACCAACTCCTCCCTTCTCCAACTCAGCCCAGGGTGCAATTTCCTTGCGCCTTTCCTGCCATCTCAGGGAAGGCCATAGTTATCACTTCAGGTATATCTAAATCTCCTTCAAGCCCCACCCCTGGCAAAAAGCCATAAAAGCCTCAGCCTCCTTTTGTTTCAATAGAGAGAACTCCCTATCTTCCCAACTTCCCTCCATGTCCTCTAACATAAGGAAGCCCCTTACCTTTATAATAAAGCCCTTTTCCCTTTTTCCTTTTGCCTGTTTCTATACTGTGACACCTTTTTTTTCTGGAACACGGGATTGAACTTGCACTTGCCAGGCAATCACTTATTCCACTGAGCTATTTCTCCAACCCTACATCCCTGTTTATAATCATGCAGTACACTACAGTCATAATGGATCAAAGATTTACATATTAAAACAAAAACACTAAGCTTTCTGAAAGAAAAGTAGATAAAAGTCTTAAATACATAAGGGTAGATAGAGCGTTCCTCAACAAAAACCAAACTGCACTACAAATACTAAAAAGGATAACTTGGATCTCATCTCTTTTTGAATGATTCTGCATGTCAGAAGAAATCAATAACAGTTAATAAAACAAACAGAATTAAAAGAAAACAAATTGGGAAAAATTATATCCATCTATCCAATAGACAAAGCACTTCTAGTTAGAACATATTATGTACTACAAAATAGGGCCCTAAAATTTAAAAACCCAACATAAAAAAGGGCGTTAGATGTTAGTCACACTTCTCAGAAGAAGAAATGCGAATGGAAATATAGGAAAGTGTGAAAAATGTTCAACATCATTGGTCATTGGAGAAATGCAAATTAAAACAACATTGAAATTCCATCTCACCCCAGAAAGAATGGCTGTCATCAAGAAGTCAACCAAAGATCTTCCCAACCCCAGGCCCTGCTAGGATATGGGAGAGCTTCTGTGCTGTCCTGCGCCCCCTGGAATAAGAACAGGCCCACCGCATGAGAGAGACCTTTCCCCACATCCTCTGGACCTGCCCTGCCCCTCCAGACCCAGCGCAGCCAGCCCTGTGAGTGAGAACTTCCTCCGCGCTCTAAGGACTGTTCCAGATCTGCCCAGTCCCAGGCCCTTCGAGTATGTAGGAGACCTTCTGTGTTGTCCTGCAACCACTAGACCAAGCCCAGAGAGACCTCTCCCCTCATTCTGCAGACCTCCTCAACACTGCAAAGCTAGTACAAAGCCGGGCGTGGTGGCGCATGCCTGTAATCCCAGCACTTGGGAGGCTGAGGCAGGAGGATTGTTGTGAGTTTGAGACCAGCCTGAGCTACAAAGTGAGCTTAAGGCCAGCCTGAACTGCATAGTGAGACCCTGTCTCAAAAAAAAAAAAAAAAAAAAAAAAAAAAAGCTAGTACAGCCTGCCCTGTGATTGACAACATCCACAGCCCACTTGGGAACTCTGCAGACCCAGCCTGATGAGTGTGTGGGAGAGATTTTGCACTCTCATGCCCACCCCATACCACTCCAGACCCAGCCCAGGCCTGGAATACAGGTCTGGGGTGAAACTGTGCATCTGAATTCCCTGCCATGAGACTAGAGTCAAAACCACACAGCTAATCCAGGGGCAGAACATCGTTCCAAAGGGGTACAACAGGCTCACCTCCAAGGGCAGCCATGGAGACACAAGCAAGGCACAACTGCATGAACTAGAATTTGGTATATCGGCACCTATATACCAGTTAATTCCATTATATAGCAGTTAATTCTATTAACTGCTAAGGTAATAAATGCACCAAAGTTCTACACTGAAGGTCAGAGGTCATGAGACCTACTTGCCCAGAAACTCTCCGGAGAACCTTTCCCCAAGCCCGCTGAATGAGTGGGAATTTCTCCGACTCTCCCGCCACCCGCAGCACTGGTTCGGTGAGTGCCTTTGGCTTCCCCCACCACGTGCTCGGCACCATCTGGAGCTCCCAACTACAAGACCTCTGAGCAAGTAAGCAGTCGGCCTGAGACACCCCAGACTGACTTGGCCGGGAAATCCCTGAAGTCCCTGCCCCAAAGCCAGCCAAGCTAGTGAGAATTTTTCCAAATCTCCCACCACCTGAACCAACCTAGCCCCACCTGGTGGGTGTGTGGGAGAGCTTCTGCGCTCCACAGTGCTCCCTGAACCAGGGATACAACAGAGAGGAAACAAAGGCTCACAGTACTACCAGAAGAGCTGCAGCAAAAAGGAACTGAACACAACAGCTAGATCCAGGCCAGGCATAACTGGATAATCTCAAACTTAATCGACTGGCACCTGAATCTCATAATGTGCTAAGGTTGTACCTGCACCAAAGCTATACACCAAAGGTCAGAGGTCAGTGCTATACAAAATGACAAAGACAAGGAGCAAAAGTCAATCTCAGGCCTCGAGTCCACCAATAAGTGCAGAGGACACTAACTCAGTTGAAATGATTGAACTCACTAAGGCGGAAGCAGAGAAACAACAGCAGAAAGGTATAGAGGAACTCAGACCAGAATTAACGCCTGAAATACAAAAAGAATTTTTTTTGAAGTAATGAATCAAATCCAGATATGTATGGGGGAAACCCAATGCTCACTCAGAACAAGTGCACAGAAGACTATTCCAGCTGAAACATGAATTAACAGTGTCGCAAGCAAAGAAAAAACAGCAAAAAGGTAAAAAGAAACTCAAAGCAGAAATACTTTCTGAAATAAAAAAAGAATTCTTTGAAATCATAACATCTGAAGAACAGCATCAATTCTGGAAATATATAGAGGAAATCTAATTTGGAAAACAAAACTGCAGTAAAAGAATTAATAGCTACCTCTAAATAATACATTTTTTTTTTTTTTTTTTTTTTTTTTTTTTTTTTTTTTTTTTTGCGGAACTGGGGATTGAACTCAGGCCCTTGAGCTTGCCAGGGAAGCACTTATTCCACTGAGCCATCTCCCCAGCCCCTCTAAATAATACATTGATAAAAAAAATACAGGAGATCAGAAATATGACAGACTCCTGGAATGAGCAATACAGAAAAGAAATAGATCCCATGAAGCAGAGTCCAAGAAATATAGAATTCAAAATCCCAATCACAAGTCTACAAAAACATTTCAGTGAAAGCAAAGACAGAGTTTGAGGTCTTGAACATGCTGGGGCAGCTAGTGAAAAGGTGAGAAAGGATCACTTAAAAACAATGAGGATGCAGGAAAAAATAAACCATCACCTGAAAGATGATGCCAAGATGAACAATGTGAAATTAATTGGCATCAATGAGAATGAAGGAGTCAATACAAATGATATGAAAAGAATATGAGCAGAAGTAATAGCAGAAAACTTCCCAAATATGAGGAAACAATCCAACATTCAGGTAACCAAAGCGTACAGAATGCAAAATAACTTCAACTGAACTAAAAACACAACGAGACATATAATATTCAAGATCTCAGAAATCTAACACAAGAATAATATACTGAAAGCTGCTAGAGAAAAGCAGATCACATTTAAAGGAAAACCCATCAGAATTACAGCTGACTTCTCTATACAAACCATGAAGGCAAGGAGAGCATGAAGCAGAGTGCTTTAAGTCCTCTACGAAAACAAATTCCAGCCCAGATTCTTATACGTTGCAAAACTCTCTTTCAAGTTTGATGGAGATGTGAAGTACTTCCAGGACAGAGAACAACTAAAGAATTTCATGATGACAAAGCCATCCCTACACAGGCTACTGAAAGATGTCCTAGAGAGAGACCACAATGACCAGAACTCCATGAATGAGAATGGAAGGAACCCACTAAACAATGCAAACAATTAAGTATAGGATAAAAAGGATCATGACAATCATAAGTCAACACATTTCAATTATAACCATCAATGTAAATAGTCTCAATTCCCCAATTAAGAGAAATAGACTGGCACAGTGGATTAGGAAACAAAATCCAACAACTTGCTGTATACAAGAAACACATTTAACTCAAAAAGATATTTATACACTTAAAGTCAAAGGATGGAAAACAGTACTACATGCCGCAGAACCTCAGAAAAAAGCAGGAGTAGCAATGCTGTTCTCAGACAGTCTCAACTTCAAAAGAGGAATGATCAAACAACACAAAGGCCACTATATATTGGTTAGGGGAAAAATTCAAGAGGACGAGGTAACACTCATAAATATCTCTGCACCAAACACAGAAGCACCCAACTATGTAAGACAAAACTTAATGGACATGAAAAATCTAATATCCAAGACCACAATCTTAATAGGAGAACATAATACACCCTTATCTCAAAAAGAGTGGAGAACCAGATGAAAAAGTAGCAAAGAAGTAGCAGAAATGAACCAGAGCTTGTAACAAATGGACCTGATGGACATATGCACTGTTCCACCCAAACATAGCTGAATATACATTTTTTTCAGCTGCACACGGGTCGTTGTCTAAAATAGACCACATACTTATCGATAGGTCATGCTTAAGTGTACTCAAGAAAACAGAAATTATCGCATACATATTATCTGACCACAGTACAATGAGACTGGAAATAAATGACAAAAGAAACCAGAAAAAGCTGCTAAATTCATAGAAATTAAACAACACCTTACTCAGCAATCAATGTGTCACAGATGAAATTAAATAACAAATTCAACAACATCTACAATTCATTGAAAATTCAACCACAACTTACCATAATTTATGGAATACAATAAAAGCAGTTCTCAGAGGAAAAAAAATCATAGCTATGAACTCACACATTAGGAAAATAGAACAGGAACAAACAAACTCTCTAATGTAGCAACTCCAACATCTAGAAAAGGAAGAGCAAACAAAACCCAGAGCCCAAAGATAGGAAGAAATCATAAAGATTAGAGGAGAAATTAATTCAATTGAGATGAAGAAAGCAGTTCAAAGAATCCACAAACCAAAAGCTAGTTCTTTGAAAGAATAAATAAAGTTGATAAGGCCCTAGCCAACATCATCAAAAAGACTAAGAGAAAAATTCAAATACAAGCAATAAGGAATGAAAAGGGTGAAATCACCATAGACTCAGAGAAAATTCAGAAGATTATCAATAGCTACTTTGAGAATCTTCACACTCACAGAATAGAAGACACAGAAGAAATGGACAGACTCCTCGAAAGGTACAAATTATCAAAACTGAACCAAGAAGATATAACAATTTTCAATAAGCCAATAACAGTCAATGAAATACGTAACGTGATAAAAAGCCTTCCAACAAAGAAAAGTCCAGGTCTGATGGATTCACAGCTGAATTTTATAAGAATTTTATAAAAGAAACTATCCTTACACTCCTCAAACTCTTCAATGAAATTGAAAACGAAGCAGTCCTCCCAAAATCACTTCTGGAGGCAAGTATTATACTGATTCCAAAACCAGGGAAAGACATAGATAAAAAACAGAACTACAGGCGAATCTCCCTCATGAACATAGACACAAAAATACTCAATAAAATCCTGGAAAATAGAATACAGCAAATCATCAAAAAGATCATACACCTTTACCAGGTAGGATTCATCCCAGTGATAAAAGGATGGTTCATTATTCTAAAATCTATAAATGTAACACACTATAATCTCATTTGATGCAAAAAAAAACTTTTGACAAAGTCCAACACTAATTCATATTCAAGACCCTATAGAAAATTGGAATAGATGCCCTCTACCTCAATTTGATAAAAGCCATCTCTAACAAGCTAACGGCGAATATAATTCTAAACGGGGAAAAACGGATATCTTTTACTCTTAAATCAAATACAACACAAGGATGTCCTCTATTACCCCTCCTGTTCAATATATTTTTGGAATCATTAGCAACAGCCATTAGAATAAAAGGAGAAGTAAAAGGAATATGAATAGATAAAGAAGAAGCTAAATTATCACTATTTGCAGATGACATGATACTTCACTTGGAAGACCCAAAAACTTCCACAGAGAAGGTAATAGAATTGATACAGAAATTCAGTAGCATAGCAGGATACAAAGTCATTACTGAAAAGTGCATAGCATTCCTCTACACAGATAACAAACACACTGAGAGGGAAACTATGAAATCAATACCTTTTATAGTAGCACCATGGAAAATGAAATACCTTAGAATTCATTTCACCAAGGAAGACAACGATTTTTTTCACAGAAAATTAAAACAACCTAAGAAAAGAGATCATAGAGGATTTCAGAAAATGGAAAGATATTCACTGATCCTGGATAGGAAGAACCAACATCGTGAAGACGGCCATACTCCCAAAATTGTTGTACAGATTTAATGTGATTTGTATCAAACTGCCACCAACATACCTCCCAGACCTAGAGAAATTGTTCCTAAAATTTATTTGGAACCAGAAAAGATCTAGAATAGCAAAGGCAATCCTGTCCAACAAAGACAAGGCAGGAGGCATCACAATTCCTGACTTGAAATTATACTACAAAGCCACTGTGATAAAATCATCATGGCATTGGCAACAAAATAGACCCGAGGATCACTGGAATAGATTATAAGACACAGAGGCATCTATGAAAACACGCATCCATCTTATCTTTGACAAAGGGGCTACACAAGCTCACTGGAAGAAAGACAGCCTCTTTAACAAATGGTGCTGGAAAACATGGATTTCTACATGACGAAAACTAAAAGTTGACCCAACTCTATCACCATGCACTAAGTGAAAGTCAAAGTGGATTAAAGATCTAAACATTAAAACAGAAACACTCAATCTCCTGGAAGAGAAAGTAGGAGGAACTCTTGAAGACATAGGGGTAGGTGAACAGTTCATGAACAAACATATCTTCGCACGGGAAGCACTTGAAAGAATCAACAACTGGGATCAACTCTTCTTAAGGAGCTTCTGCATGTCAAAAGAAATTGTCAACAGAGTGAAAAGACAAACCACAAATTTTGAAAAAATCCTAACTAATAAGCAATCAGACAGAGGACTACTGTCTAGAATATATAAAGAACTAAGACATAACAGGGCCCTCACATTTAAAGATCCAATTCAGAAATGGGCATCTGAGATGAATACACACTTCTCAGAGGACGAAATTAAAGAAGCAAATAAATATATGAAAAATGCTCCACATCACTAGTCATCCATGAAATGCAAATAAAAGCAACACTGTGATACCATCTCACTCCAGTAAGAATGGCTATCGTAAGGAAATCAACCAACAACAAATGTTGGAGAGGTTGTGGGGAAAAAGGAATACTTCTCCACTGCTGGTGGGAATGTAGACTGGTACAACCATTGTGGAGGTCAGTGTGGCGACTCCTTTAAAGAGTAGGACTAGAAATCCCATTCAAGCCAGCTATCCCCCTACTGGGAATTTTCCCAAAGGAACTGAAAACATTGTATCATAGTGATATATGTGTACCTATGTTTATAGCAGCACAACATGTGATAACAAAATCTTTGAAACAACCAAGATGTCCATCACATGAGGAATGGTTGAAAAAGGTGTGGTATTTCTATATAATGGAGTATTACTTAGCTATTAAGAATAAGTTTGAAACATTTATACTGAAGTGGATGCCACTTGAACATATACTCATAAGTGAAATAAACCTGACACACATGTGTAAATATCGTATAGTCTCCCTAGTATAACAAGCGAAAAGCAGAAATACAAAAGGAAACGTACCACAACTAAAATCAATTGAGTCAGATAAGGCAAAGTGAATGGCATATGCTGCAGGATACTAATCAACTTTGCTTGTGGATGGTTAACAACCTAAGTTCACAAGTCAGAGTTGGAGAAATAGAAGAGCCACAAGGCCAGCCAACATTTTGGCCCTAGCCTTTCAAGGTCAGCGAAGACTCAGGACATAGGAGAACCTGTACTGCAACATCATGAAACTCAAGTGAGCTCCAAATTTTCTGAACAAGGAGATTATGGAGCCACAGAAGAAAGAGACTGAAGTTCCATAGTGTGCCTGGGGAGAGTCACATGAAGAGAAAGCTTTCTCTGAAGCTCTCACAGAGAGCAAACTGGTCAAGCATTGGCCGTGACTCATCCACATGGATGACACTGTCAAAGGATCTTCAGTATAATGTACAGGACTATAAGATAAACCCAGAGAAGGACTTCACTGACCACATAGGAAATATAAAGCACATGTGTTGGTATATAAGTCTTGCTCTATCTAGGTCTTAACCATCCAGCAGAAAAGTATAAAAATAAAGTATAAATCATGGGGCCATAATATTAAGCTGAGCTGTAAATGGCTATGGTTGACAGCTTCTTTGAATAACTCACTATTGTTGTGGAATGCTGGACTGTGTTGGATTGTGGTGTCTGTTCAAGCACCTAAGTTAGTTTTGTGACAATGGAGTGCCCACCTTTTACAGGTGTAGACAAAGGAAGGGGTATAGAAAGAAAAAATCATGATATGTGTGTATAGACAGTACAGTTGGGATAGATAACACTGTTCTTCTACATAATCCTATGAGACACAAGATCTGCACTAAAGTGGTAGGACAGGATATTATGTCGGCTTCTAGTATGGTCATCCACTAGGAAAATAGTTATTGAATTTTTGATATAATTCAGGTATAAAAATAAGATATATATTTTTTTATTTTTTTTTATTTTATTTTTTATTTTTTTTTTTGTCTTTTTGAGACAGGGTCTCACTGCAGTTCAGGCTGGCCTAAGCTCACTTTGTAGCTCAGGCTGGTCTCGAACTCACCAACAATCCTCCTGCCTCTGCCTCCCGAGTGCTGGGATTACAGGCATGCGCCACCACACCCAGCTTAAAAAATAAGATAAGTAAACAGCTACACTCTAAATTTACTGATAAGAGACATCTACTAAAATAATATCTGTAAATATAATATCATGTATGCACGTTGTATGGTACCAATACATTATGAAAACAGTTTGCAATGTATTAATTTAATGAATCTGTCTTGTTAAGGTGTCTTGAAACTGCCCGAGTGATATTTGTACTTCAATAAAATAAAAAAATAAATTTTTAAAAAACCCAAAGAAACAAGAAACAAAAAAGTGCAAGGACCAGGGTTCAATAACTAGTCCAGCATTCCACACCAACCCTGCCCACAGATAATGCTAAACCAGCAAGGGAATCCAAGTGTGGTAGTGTACACCTGTAATCCAATGCAATAGAGGCTGTAAAACATAAGGGTCACTGACAGTTCAAGCTGCTGTTTAAAATGCTAAAATCAAAACAAGGGGGCATCTGAGATGAATACTCACTGCTCAGAGGAAGAAAAACAAATGGCAAATAAGTACATGAAAAAATGTTCTATGTTATTGGTCATTTAAGAAATGAAATTTAAAACAATACTGAGATTTCACCTCACTCTTGAAAAAATGGCGACCTTGAAATAACAAATGCTGGAGATGATGTGAAGGAAAATGAACACTATTACTGAGAGTGTAGACTGGTACAAACACTATGGAAATCTGTGTGGAGATTTCCCAAAAACATAGGATTAGAGCTCATATTCAACCCAGATATTCCCATTCTGAATATTTTACCAATAGAACTGAAAACATTGTACTACAGGTGTACACATGCAACCATGCTTACAGAAGCACAAGTTGTCATAGCTAAATCTTGGAAACAACCTAAATACCCATCAGCTGTGGAATGGAGAAAATAGCTGTTGTTTTTTAATTTTATTTTGAAGAGTAAAAGGAGATAGCATAAACAAAGAAACACTATCAAGTAAGAGTACAAATGGTACAAAATTTCAAAACAAGAATAAAAACACAACAATGGTGGTTGTATTACATATATTCATCATCAAATTTATTGTTCAGATGAACAGATACGGGCATATAAATTCAGTCAAAAGTTGAACATCAATACTTACTTTCAATACACCTTATTTTTTTTCTTTTCCTTTATATTTTTAAAATTCATTTTAAATAGAATATAGTAATTGATAAGACATTAGGAATGGGAGCAGGTGAGATAGCTAGTGTCTGCTAGATAGTTGGGCTGGCGAGATAGCTCAGTAGTCTAAAGTGACCACTTAAGCAAGCTTAGACAAGCGCAGGGACTATGGTTAAATTCCCGCAACATATGCCCACCAGCTCAGCCCCTGATGGTGGACCCAGCCAGCCACAAACAAAAAAAGAAAAGAAATGGCACACGTTTTGAAGAACAAAATGAGATGTATTCAACCATGGTTTTGCATTGCATTTTGCTATCTTCAATGTAGTTGCTCAGATATAGATTATAACATACAGAGTAGTCAAAGTGAATGTTTTAAACATTAACTATTATTTTCAAAAAACTGATGAAATGAGAGCTAAAATCATCTCAGCTATCCTGAATATTTATTTTACATGTTTTTGCCCCTTATTTCTTTTCCTATGTTTCCCATTAACTCATCTTTATTGTCTATTCTTCATGTTCAGTTTCTTTCCATTTTCCTGCATCTATTATTCCTTTCAGGTTTTTACTCTTGTAGGTCCTTAAACTAGAGTTATAATACTATATTTACAAGTATGGGTCTGATTTGAATCACTTATGAGTATAGCCTCTAGTTGCATTCCTTTACCTATGAAGGCCTCAAGTTTGTATTTCTTTATAGCTGAGTAATACGGTATTGTATAAAAATACAGTTTCTAACTTTTTTATCCATTCTTCAGATGATTGGGCACGTGGGTTGTTTCCAAGTTTCAGCTATGATAAATTGTGCTGCTATACACATGTGTGCACATATATCATTGTGGCATGATGTTTTCAAATCTCGTTGGAAAAATACCCAGAAGGGGAATAGTTGGCTTGAATGGGACTTTCAATCTTAGTTTTTTGAGGAGTCCCAACATTGCTTTCTATAGTGGTTATATCAGTATACATTCCCACCAAAAGTGGAGAAGGGTTCCTTTTTCCCCACAACTTCTCCAGGATTTGTTATTAGTTGATTTCTGTATGGCAGCCATTTTTTCTGGGTTGAGATGGTATCTCAATGTTGTTTAAATTTACATTTTCATATGACAAGTGTTGTGGAATAGTTTTTTGTGTATTTATTTCCCATTTAGTTTTCTTCCTCTGAGAAGTATATATTCATCTCTGATGCCCAATTTTGGATTGGTTCTTTGAATTTTGGGGCCTTAATTTCGTCATTTCTTTATATATTCTAGGTGGAGGTCCTTTTTCTGAGTGATTGTGAGTTAAGATTTTATCCCAATTTGTGTGTTTTCTTTTAACTCTGCTGGCAATTTTTTTGATGTGCAGAAATTTTTCAATAAGATGAGGTCATAGTTATTGATTCTTTCAAGTATTTCCCTTCCAGTTTTGCTTTTTTCATGAACTCTCTGACTATCCTTATGTCTTCAACATTATCACTATTTTCTTTTCCAGTAGATTTAGTGTTTTTTTTTTTTTTCAGTACTGGGGATTGTACTCAGGACCTTGCATAGCTTTCTGAGAAATCTCTACACTAATTTTCAGTAATTGCATGAGTATGCACTCCTTTCAATAATGGAGAAAGGTTTCATTTCCCTACAGATTCTCCATCATTTATTTGTTGATTTCTTGATAATACTCATTCTTTAGGGGTGAGATGGAACCTCAATGTTATTTTAATTTGCATTTTTTGAATAACCAGTGATGCTAAGCACTAGGTCATGTGTTTATTTGCTGTTTGTATTTCTTCATCTGAGATGACCAGTTTTGGGGTAATCATTGAATTTTGGAATATGGTATTTCTTAGTTCTTCATATGTTTTAGATATAAGTCCATTTTCTGGAGAAAACTGACTACATTTTTGTCAACCACTCTGTGGTTGGTCTTTTCACTCTGTTGGTTGTTCCTTTTCATGGAAAAAAGGTTTTAATAAGATGAGGTCCAAGTTGTTGATTTTTTGTAGAAATCTTGAAGACATGAATGTAGGCAGGGAATTCATGAACAAAACCCAGCCAGTATGTAAAATATGGTCTGGGCATTGTTCCTGAATTATCTGACTACACCTATATTTTTAAGATTTCAACCTAATTTCTCTTCCATAAGAGTTAGTTTTTCTGTTTAAATATTCAGATATTTGATCCATTTTAACATTAGCTTAAAGAATGGTGATACACATGGTTCTAGTTTTAGTCTTAGACATATGGAAAGTTAGGTTTTCCAGCACCATTTAATAAAGACTTTATTTTTCTTCCAGTGAATATGTTTGGCCCCTTTGTGAAAGATGAGGTGGCTAAACGTGTTTCTAACTGTGTGTCTATCTTTGAATCTGTTTCCCTTGTCCTAAAGTCTGTTTTTTTTTGACAAATACTTTGCTGCCTTTTATCACAGCATTTGGCAATTTAATTTCAAGTAAGGAATTGTGCTGCCTACAGCCTTGCCTTTGTGCTCAGGATTACCTTTATTATTCTAGGTCTCTTTTGTTTCCATATAATTTCAGGAATGATTTCTCTAGTGCTGTGAGGTATGCTAATACAATTTTAATGAAGATGACTTCAAATCTGTATAATAATTTTGGGAGTATAGCCATTTTCACTTTTGTTTGTTCCTATCAATGAGCAAAGGATATCTTTTGATTTTCTGATGTCCTCTTCAATGTCACATTTTAGAACTGTATAATTTTATTTTGTAGATATTTTACTTCCTATGTTAGATTGATTCCTAAATATTTCATTTTTTGGATACTATTGTAGAAGTTTCTTTCTGTGTGTTTTTTGTTTGTATACAATAATGTCATTTATGTTTGTGTCCAGATACACTCCAGAATTTGGTTATTAAATCTAAAATTATTTTGATAGAGTCTTTGTAGTATCTTATGTAGAGTATCATGTCATCTGCAAGCAATGGTAATATGTCTTGTTATTTTCCTATCCTTATTCCTTTTATTTCTTTCTCTTTTATGATTTCTCTGGCTAATATTTCCAGAACTATATTGAATAGGAGTGGTGATAGTGGATATTCTTGTTTCTCATTTTAAAGTGAAAGCGTTTCAGTTTTGTCCATTTAGTGTGGTATTGGCTCTTAGTTTTTCATAGACATCTTTATTAGACTGAGTTGAATAGCATTTATTCTGATTTAAGTTACATTTTTTCATCATGAATGAATGTGGACTCTCTCAAAAGTTTTTTCCGTATCTGTTGTAATCATCATGTGATTTTTGTTGTTGGCTCTGTTGATATGGTTTATTATAGTTACTGATTTGCATATCATGAACCATTGTTTCATTCCTAAGATGAATACTACTTGGTCATTGTGTATGCTCTTCTTGATGATTTGCCACGTTCAGTTTGCTTGTGCCTTATGGAGAACTTTTGTATCTATGTTCATTAGGGCAATTGGCCTGTAGTTCTCTTTTGTGTTTAGGTGTTTCTGTACCTTGGTTTCAGCAAAATACTTGCCTCCAGGAATGAATTGGATATTATTGCTTCCCTTTCAATTTCATTAAAGAAGTTGAGAGTTATTGTCACTAAATCTTCTCTAAATTTCTTGTAAAATTCAAGACTGAATCCATCAGGACCTGCACTATTCTTTGTTGGTATGGTTTTAATGGCATTTTCAATGTCATTAACTGATTGTGGGTTACTAGAATTTTTGTATCTTTTTAATTTAACTTTGACAATGATTATATATCTAAGATTCTGTCAATTTCTTCTCTGCTTTAAATTCTATTAAAGTTTTTTTAAGTAAGTATTGATCATATTCTGAATTTCCAAAGTTTCTGTAGTCATTTTCTACTTTTCATTCCCCAATGTATAAATTTGAGTCTTCTTTCCTTTTATTATATGGTTGGTTAAGGATCTATCAATTTTATTTATTCCTTCAAATAAATTTAATTTCTTAATTCTTTGTGTTTGTTTTCTTAGTCAGAATTTTATGAATTTCAGCTCTAATCAATATTTCTCCCCTTGGGTCAGCAAGATTGCTCAGCAGACTAAAGTGCTTGCTTAGGTAAGCTTAGGTAAGCTCAGGAACCATGGTTCCATCCCCAGCACCACATGTGGTACCAGCCCCTCACCCAGTCTGGGCTGAGCAGGCCACAGAGCCCCAACTAGTGGCTAACACCTGTAATCTCAGCCCTGGGGAGTTAGGAAACAGAAGGATCACTGTGAGTCTGAGCTGAGTCATGAGACCTTGTAACAACTAAATATATTAAGAAAAAAAAATAATAATTCCCCCCCTATGGGGAAAGAGAGATGGCTCAGTAGAATAAGCACTGGCCTGGCAAGTGCAAAAGCCTGAGTTCAATTTGCAGTTCTGCAAAAAAAAAAAAAAAAATCCCCCCTTATAT
>PVKA01028616.1:0-29159 GCA_004027165.1 Ctenomys sociabilis
AAAAAAAAAAAAAAAGAAAGGCTAGGGCTATAACTGCAGATCTTGTAAAGAATACTCCATCAGCGAATGATAGTAGTGAAACAAACATTTCATTCCAATAGGAATGAACTCACAATTTTAAAATGAGAACTGGGGTTCATAGTGTAACTATGTGCAGTGAAACAGCCACTGCTGATAAAAAGGCTACTAAACTGGTCTTTCTAGAGGAAAATGCTCGGGAGAACATAAATTACCTAGCAAGAGAAGAAGATGCCAGGCCACAGCCAATGAAGAAGATTGGCCACCCTTACTACAATGTGCCAGTGTGAGTGGTGACCCCCCAGATAAAGCCTCTCTTGGTTTATCTGTCTGAGACCCCAAAGAGTGCTCAGCAAACACAAAGTCATGAAGAATCTGTTAGGGGCTATACAGAGAGCCAATGCCTGGGTAACAAAAGTACTTTTTCTTGAGTAGATCAGGCAGCTTTCTTGCCCTACTGTTAAGAAATATCTAGGGCTGGGAATATAACTCAGTGTCTGAGCTAACTGCCTGCCCAGCAAGTGCAGGTCCCAAATTCAATCCCCAGTACTTGGGGGGGGGGGTCTAGAGGACAAAGATTTACTGCTCAAGGCTCTCCTCATCATGGACAATGAATAGCTCAGCAGATTAAAGCACCTGAAAGCAGGTGCAAGAGGGGGAGGGGGCTCAATCCCGGGCCGGCAGGGCACGTGAAGACAGCAATCAAGACTGGGGCATGGTGGCATTTGCCAGTAATCCCAACTCTTGGGAGACTGTAAACAGGTGGATCTCTACTACGAGTCCGATGTAGTAGTGAGACCCTGAACACCCTTGTAGATCCTTCCCTAAAATAGAAAAAAAAAAAAAAAAAAAAAAGAAAGAAATCCCTATCCTGTCAAGTTCTATAAAGTTCTATCATGTTCAACTTCTCTACTGCAGCCTGTGGACCAGCAGATTGTAGCTAACTTTAAGTGACACATCAAGGAACTGCTGATCCTGAAGTGTGTGAGCCTTCAATCCACCCTGTGGTTGATGACACTGTCACTATAAACAGAGAAACACTCAAAGAATTGTACGTTTGTGTCCAGGAACTACAGCCCTCTGCATATCTGAACTTTTTGGTAAAACTACTTGTTTCTGACAAACCATAGACATTACACAAGTCTTGCCTTAATTATAAAAGGATTTGTTTAGATTTTGAGAATAACCACACCCCTGCATTAATAATATTGGTTGGAACAGCTCACTTAACTAGAAAATACCACAAAACCACTAGACATCTCATAGTTACAGCAATCTACACTGTTTATATATGCTGGATTACAAGCCACTACTAACATACCTGAGAAAACTTAAAAAACTTAAAGAAACAAAACAAATCCCAGAACAGGTTGTGTAGATTCAGAATTGTTCATTTCCACGCAAAAACTTTGGTAAAGTAAAAAAGACTTGTACAACGGGAAGAGAAACTAGGCTCCAGTGAGTTTTTGGTGCGACTCTCAAGTGCTGGTACAAGTGCTGGTACACTGATAGTGACTACTTATCTAAAAGGTTGCTCCTTAAGTATGTGTACTTCATTAATTCCTTATACAGTAAATCATATTTAGGAACTTAGAAGACCGAATAAGTTTATTTTCACAAAAAAACTCGCACGGTTTGCGGTGCATTATGGATATGCAAATGATACCTGCATAATCGCCCTGAGCACTCTGAGCCACCTTTGGCGCCCTCGTAAGGAGGAAGCTTTGCTCCCTGGCGCTAGAACACAGTGTTTTGTTGAAATAGGCCCTCCAAGAATTGCCCATGGTGACCTCAAACTTGGGACCTTCTTGCTTCTTGTGTAGCTAGGATTCTGCTCCCGGCCTGGAAATTTCTAATCAGTGGTACGAGTGGAGAGGGGCATGGAAAGCTCAGTACACAGGTTGCCCTTGAACCTAGAATCTTCCTGCATTAGTTTCCTGAGTGCTGGGACTCCTGTTATGCACCATCATAACCAGCTTTATAATTTTATTTTTCCTTCTCTGGAAGGTTGTACCAGGAATAGAATTCAGGACCTCGTGTTTGCCAGACAGGCACCTGTGCTGCTGAGCTGTATCAGCCTGTTTTTCCAATCTTGTATCCTGTCCCTTCTCAACCTTTTGGCTAAGGTCAAGTGTAATCTTGTATTCTCCTAGTTTTTCTTGTTTTAAGATCTGTAGTGAAAAACCAAATGGAAGTGGTGAACTCATTCTTGACTCCTGAATTTGAAAAAAGCTGACCATTTTCCGTTAATGTGCGATGTTTGCGTGTGGCTTTGGTTCGGTATTCACTAGGTCAGGCCGACTCACCTTTAACTTAGTATGTTTAGTACATAAATGTATTGAATATGTGCAAGCAAATGGGTGTCTGAGTCTATCAAATACATCTTCATACAATTATCAAATGAATTTACTGTTGCAATATGCTTTCTACTTATGGCCAAGTCCCAGGGACACAGCTACCTGAGACAGATGGCTCCACATGTACAGATGACAACCCTTTCAGACTCTGCAGGGGAGACTCCCTGGGCAGCAGGTAGCTAGGACCTGGCAGGCTTGGCTTCCCAGACTAACGCTTCCCATAGTGACGTCACCCGCCGCTCTGTGCTGGCCACAAGGGGCTGCTGCTGCCCTGAAGAGCTGGCCAGGCTCACCTATTAAGGTCGAGTGAAATGTGCTTATTTTCATAAGTCTATGTACGGCTTTGCAGAGCTGGAAAAAAAAAAATCACATAATTTTGGGGGACTGAGACTTCAGTAGGATCATATACCTTTGGGTCGTTTAAGCAAGACCCTATCTCAAAAAACTAACACAAGGTTGGGGATGGCAGTACACGCCTCTGACTAGATTCTCCGGGAGTCTGTCAAAACGAGCAGCGAAACCGCTCAGTAGGATGAGCGCTTCAAGCGGTTCCCCGCCAATAAAAATAAATAAATAACCCTGGATTCAAACCCGAGTATCTCAAAATACAAAAACAGCCTTAAGTTTTTTGTAAGCTAAGATTTGTTTGAGCCAATACCCATCCTACGTCTCTGTAAGAATAAAAACCATGGTTTTAACAAGAAATCACACATAAGAAACAAAATGCTCCGCCTTCGAGACTTACGGAAGAGCAGCTCAAAACTAGTTAACTCTTTCTTTCAACTCTCATAATTAGCCTTGTAGGACACAAGGCCTCAAAAAATTAGTTCAGACTCAGAATTGTTCCTCTCCACGGAAATCTTTAGTAAAAGGCGAAAGATTTATGCGATCTGAAGAGAAACCAGAGTATACCGTAGCGCTGGTGCGAGTCTCACTGGAGTAACTACAAGTCCTAGTACACTGATGGTGACAATTTATCTAAACAGTTACCTCTTAAAGATGTTTACTTCATTAATTCTTTTTACGGTGAACCATATTTAAAAAGTTAGAAGACCGAGTAAGTTTATTCTCGTGAAAAAGTCGCACGGTTTGCGGTGCATTATGGATATGCAAATGCACCTGCATAATCGCCCTGGGGACTCAGAGCCACCTTTGGCGCCCTCGTAAGGAGGAAGCTTTGCTCCCTGGCGCTTGAACACAGTCGTTTTGTTTTGAGACGGGTCCTCCCAGAGTTGTCCAGGGTGGCCTCGAACTTCCGACCCTCTTGCCCCAGCCCCATGTGTAGCTGGGAGTCTGCACCAGGCAGTTACAGAAAATTTCTGATCAGTGGATCGGGTGGAGAGAGGCGTGGCCCATAAAGGAGCGATCAGCGCACATGCGCAGTGTCCCCGCGGTGGCTGCAGAAGGGGACCGAGAGAGAAGCAGACCGGAGGGGGCCAGGCAGCAGCGTTAGGTGACTAAAAACCGGTAACGATGATGGCCGGCCACATAACTCAGCGGACTAAAGCGCCTGCTTAGGAAAAGTGCTGGGACCAGGGTGCAGCCCCAGGCACCACATGCCCTGCCGGCCCCGCCCCAGGGGCGTTCTGAGAGGATAACTGCGACTCAAGGGCCAGCTGAAGAGTCCTGGGGGGAGGGGAGCAAGCTGCATGTGGTGCTGGGGATTGGGTCCGATGCTTGCCTGTCTGCCCTCCTTTTAATTTTTAAATTTAGAGGCGGGCTCTCACGGGCTCAAACTTGCAGCTTTTTTTTTTTTTCCTTTATTTTAGGAAAGGGTCTACAGGATGCTCAGGGTCTCACTACTAGATCGGACTTACAGTGATTCTCCTGTTTACAGCCTCCCAAGAGCTGGGAATGCAGGCACAAGCCACCACGCCCAATCTCAATTGCAGTCTCAGCCCCTGCCAGCACAGCAGGCCCCAGGATCGAACCTCCAGCCCCTGTGCTTGTTTGCAGGTCCTTAATCCGCCGAGCTATTTGGCTGGCCCAAACTTGCAGCTTTGTAAGCTGTCCCAGCATGCCGGGTTCCCAGGCTTGTTAGTTTTCAATTATTTACTTATTTATTTGGTACTGGGGCATTGAACTCAGGACCTTGTACTTACTGTGTTACTGAGTTACATCTCGGCTCTACTTTTTTTTTTTTTTTAGTCTGGGCTCACACTTCCTCCACCTTTCCTCAGCTTCTGGAGTAGCTGGGATTACAGGCTTTCGCCACTGCAGCTGGATCTAATCAATGTACTCAACCACAAAAACAAAACCTCTTGAGCATTTTAATATTAAATTTTTTATTTTATGGGTATCCATGGGCATTGTAAATTTTCCCATAAAGTTGTTTTGTGCTGGGGATTGAACCCAGTACACTTTACCACTGAGCTACAACCCCAGCTCTTTTATTCCAAAACAGTATCTTGCTAGGTTGTCCAGGTCAGGTTTGAACTTGCAATCCTATTTCAGCCTCCTGAGTAATTGACCAATGCACACTTCCAGAAAGATTTTTTTTTAGAGATTTATTTTACTTCTAGTACAGTATCTGACAGATTTTATGGTTAGTAAGATTTGCAAGTTACAACATAAATGCAGCAGACCCGAATCCTGACTCTCTCGGAGGCTGAGACAGCAGGACCACAAATTCTCAGGCAATTTAGGAATTTAGTGAGACCCTTAAGCTAAAAGGGCAGGAAGAGGGACCAGGGATTTAGCTCAATGGAACAGCAACTGCCTCATAACTGCAAGGCCCTGAGTTTGATTCACAGTACAAGAGAAAAAAAACTAAACCAAAGGGAGTCTAAGGGAGGTGCAAAGGTCCTGAGTTCAGTCCCCATAACACCACACACACTCATCAGTATGCAGTATAGTTTATTGTGTGTTTCTTTTTGTTTTTTGAGAGAGGGTCTCACTATGTAGTTTAGGCTGGCCTTGAGCTTACTCTATCCCAGGCTGGCCTCCCTATCAAGGTGATCCTCCTGCCTCTGTTTCCTGAGTTCTAAGATTACAGAGGTGTTCTATCACACCTGGCTTTTGGAAAAACGCCACGCAGTTTCAATTAAAAAATTTGCTTTGTTTGGGACAACAACATTCTAATGAGATCCTAATGAAAACCTTATGGTGGGGAAAACGAAATGAGAAGCCCCCCAACCCATTCTGACAGTTTCCTTCTCTGAGTCATTTATGCTACCAATTAAAAGTCCCAAATAGGGCTAAGAAGATAGCTCAGTGGTCTAAGTGCCTGCCAGGCAAACACAAGAACCTGGATTCAATCCCCACTACTGTATGCTGTGCCAGCCCCAGGACCCTGGGCCCTCTGTGTTGGCCAGAGAAACTGGGCATGGTGGTGAATGCCTGTAATTCCAGCACTGGGGAGGCTGAGACAGAAGTATCACTACAAGTCTGAGCTGTGTCTGTAGCGAGACCCTGTACCAAATAGATAAATAAATGATATTTAAAAACATATAAAAGCCCCAAATAGCTGAAAGGCACCCTCTGGCCTATATTGGATATGCGGGCTCTGAGCATATAATAACTGGCAGCAAAAATGGACAGGAGTTTGCATATGAGAAGCAATAAGACCATCTTTCTTTTCAGTCCTTACAACTGGGGCAGACTCTAGATCACCCTGTCTTTGAAGAGGCTAAAAAAACAACAAACAAACAAAAAACCTAGAGGGCTATAAGTGACTGGAAAGATGATAAATGGCCCCAGAAAGGATTACCCAATATTATGGCCCGACTACCTGGGCACAGGATAGAATGTGGAGACACCACACCTCCATCTGTCCCCTCACTGATGATACTATAGAGGCCTTAAGTCTACCGATTCTCAAAAACGTGAAATGCCATTTACCAAAACAGACTGGTAGAGGGATAGACAAAGTTCAGTCTAACCAACCGCTGTCTAAAAATTGATAGCAATAGTAAGATAATTAGAGACATCACTACCAGGATCCAAAGACTAGCTCATGTCCCACATAAAAAATGGCAAGGATGGCCAGGGAGATAGCTCAGTGGTGCAGCGCCTGACTCGCAAGCACAAGGTGCTGAGTTCGATTCCTGGTACCCAAAACAAAATAAAAATAGCAAAGTTGTTCTCCAGACACTTTGTGGGAAGGCTCGTTTTCAACTTATAGAGGGTTCAAAACCCTGATAGGGATAGTCCTAGAAATCTTAGGAGTCTGTTTTATCCTCCTCTTCTACCAAAATTTGTTTTAAAAAAACAAACATCCAAACAGGGCCAGTGCCAGGCGTGGTGGCGCATGCCTGTAATCCCAGCACTCGGGAGGCTGAGGCAGGAGGATTGTTGTGAGTTCAAGACCAGCCTGAGCTACAAAGTGAGTTTAAGGCCAGCCTGACCTGCATAGTGATTTCAATTCAAATAAAAAATAAAAAATAACAAAAACAGGGCCAGTGACATAATTCAATAGTGTCTGTGTGGCAAGTACAAGGTCCTGAGTTCAATTCTCAGTACAAAAAAACAAACATACAGCTATAGAAACTAGTGGACAGACACACCACCATCCAACTGATGCTCCTGAGTTGACACCAACCCCTGCCTGATAGAAAACTCCCCCTCTGAGATAAAATGAAAGACTTTAAAAGCGATGTTCTCTATTAAAAAGCTTACTTATGGTCCTTCCTTTTTTTTTTTTTTTTTTTTTTTTTTTTTTTTTTTTTTTTTTTTTTTTTTTTTTTTTTTGTCTTTTTGAGACAGGGTCTCACTTTGAGCTCAGGCTGGTCTTAAACTCACAACAATCCTCCTGCCTCAGCCTCCCAAGTGGAATTACAGGCATGCGCCACCATCCCCAACCCCTGGTCCTTCCTTTGTATCCCCTTTTTTTGTTGAGTCCTGTCAGAGGTGGGTATTCCATTGGCATCTAAATACTTTAGGTGCGTGAATTCAGCAAAACAATCCAACACACTCCAGCAGTCTGCAATATTAGTGGGTTATCCACAAAAGTTGTTGAGTAACAAAGGGAGCCTCTGGCTCTAAAATCTTCCCAGGGCCAGGCGAGCAACTCAGGTCAACTCCTTCAAGAATGCGGGCTTTCCCTTTCTCTGGCAGCCCTGGGCTTTCTCACTGAGAAGTACAATTCTGTAGTCCTCTGTGGGCATCTTCCCCCTTAGAGGGGCAATCCTGGGTACCATCACCAATAAAGCCAGCAAATGGAATTATAGACAAGTCATACAGCATGATGAGGTGCACAGACTGAGTTTTCTGTTCCAGGCTAAGCGAGGGGTAGCTGAGACGATGACTAACTGCCTTTGTTTTGCTCCTGTACCTCTCTCTACTTGCTTCATGCCACAAATTGTATAAAAGGGGACCTCTCCTTGGTTCAGGGCCAAGGCTGGTTTTAAACATTTCTAGTGGCTGGGTTGTGCACTAGTAAAAAGTCATCCTGCAATCTCTCTTGTCCTCTCCACTTCCTGGAAAAATCCTACAACAGGAGGGGTCTGACCAGATCCTGATGGCTCTGAAAACAGGGCTGTATCTCTAATCTCTCTAATGCCTCCGCCCTCCCTGGCCTATGGCCCCAGGAGGCTTTGCAGGCCTGGGTAAGGACAGCCAGCTGACTGATGATCTCTGGAGACTGAAGGTCTGGGCTGCAGCTGAGACCATAAGGATGGCTGATCCTCTGCCTGGGAGCCCAGAGCCCCAGAGCCCAGTGAAATGGGGGCTTGCCTTCTGGCTAAGATACTTGGCTCCCTGTCCTGGGTTGTCTACCCCTATTTTCTTTTTGTGCCTTTATAATTTTATTCTATTGCTTCCTGTCCTGAAATATAGACCTTCCTCCCCCTCAATGTGAATGTCCCCATCTTTCAATGAACAAGCTCAGCCTCCTCCCTCTTCCTTCTCTGATGACCCAGGCCGGTGTTCACCATTCCTGTCTCAGCTCCTCATGTCCCACCACATGGAGATGACATTCTGTAATCTACTGAACACATTCATGGTGATTTTATTTTCGGTCTCACAGCCAATCTGCAAGGCAAGGATGACCAGGCCCCTTTTACAGAGGAAGGGTTCAGAGAGGCAAAGCCACTTGGGCACGACAGGCCATCAGCTCAAAGCTGTCCCTGGGAACCAGGAGTCTAATGTATATCTTGACAGGGGGACTTCAGCTCAGAGGAGTCATATGGAAACTACACACATCCTGTTTCCTGTGTTGGGTCTGCGCTGACCCAGATCTCCGCGGGCAGGGAGACACCAAGAGACGAGTGTGAGAGCTCAAAAGTTTATTGAACCACGCGTGGGACCCCGCACCTAAGGCGGTTGCGGAGTGCCGAGCTGTCCTTACAGGCAGGTTTATAAAGGCAAAAACCACAAAATTAGGGGGAGGCAAACGAACTACAGAAGCTAATTGCATTGGTTAATAGGGGTTGACCTTTACATTGATTGGCTCGGCGCGGGGGGATTTTTCTGACAGAATAACATATTTCTGCAAGCAGGTTACAGAAGCCAATAGCAATTGTTCCTTTGTCAGGATTGATTGAGGGCCACCTGGGGGTTGCTGAGGCTTTAGAGCAACCTTGTGGTTGCCTAGTTGCACGTAACTTTCCCAGAACATTTAACAACAGGTGAAACAGAGGGCTAAGATGGAGCCAGTCTAGAGTGGGGCTGGGTGTTGTCTTGGGACTTTTTATTTTTACCTTAACACCTGTATAGACACTCATCTAAAGGTATTCTTAGCTGTCACCATCCAGCTATTTAGTAGACTATGGTGGATTAAACATAGCCACAAAATCCTGGCTACTCTTCATTATGAAGTGGAGCTGCTCTTTGCTCCTGTGACTTAGGCTGACCCTGAGATTTGCTTGGAATAAAGGAAAATGATGGAAGTGATGGTACCCACATGTTGGAAACCTTCACTCTCCTAGAAGGACATGGATCACATGCAGAAATGCAGTCTAGCCTACCGGGGAAGGGCTATGTATTACCAATCGGTTGGAAGCTCTTTTGCTCAATTCGAATAGAAACTGCACATCTATAAAGTGCAGTTCTGCTAGTAGCTCCAGGCCGTGAGTGCCTGTAACCCTTCTTGGTGTGACAGCCCTGGGATTGCAAGGCAGCCCACAGGGCTATGAGCCCATGACTCTAAGCCATGCTTATCAGGACCTCAGGGTAGGGCTGGGGAGATGACTCAGTAGAATAAGTGCTTCCCTGGCAAGCCCAAGAGCCTGAGTTCAATCCCCGGTCCCGCAGAGCAGGTTAATTCTTGGAAACTATCAGAAACTCCTCATGCTCTCTCTTTCTCTCAATCTATTTGATACAGGAGCTCAGTAATGATCCTCCTATCTCAGCCTCCCCGACACTGGGATTGCAGGTGTGCAATCTAGTGGGCCAGTCTAGGTGGCCCACTCAGGGTGCCCAGGGGTGGAGCCAGCACAGGCTGGCGTGGCATGTGGTGCTGAGCCACAATCCCTTCGCTTGCCTAAGCAGGCTCTTAGTCCACTGGGCTATCTCACCTGCCCCAGATCCATCTCAAAATCACAGATAAAATGGGGTGGTGACACAGTCCTGTAATCCCAGTCCTCTGGAAGGCTGCCACAGGACAATTGCAAATTCCAGCCCAGCCTGGGCAACTTAGCAACTCAATGAGACCCTGTGTCAAAATAAAAAGTAAAAATAAATAAAATAAAAAACAAAGAGGAATAAAGAAAGAGAAAGAGAAAGAAAGAAAGATGTACTTGAGTATGAAGGCCCTGGCTTCAATCCGCAGCATTGCAAAAGCAAAACAATAATCACATGGATAAAAACCAATGTCCCCACCCAATATTCCAACCTGGGAGTGAGGCCGTTTCGAGCCCACCCCAGCAGCTGCATGAGTGAGCCCAGGAGACCAGCAGAGGCACAGTCCAGCCAACCCATAAAATCATGAGAAATAGTAACTCACTGTCTTTAGCCACAGAGTTTTGGGGTGGCTTGTCATACTGCACTAGATACACACACACACAACACACACACACACACACAGAACAAAAGCTCTTTCATGTGCAAGTGACAAAAATCACAACTTAGAATGGTTTACGTGGAAAAGAAATCTTAGGGTTCCCTTGTCTGAAGCCCTAGGGAAAGCTACATCAGGGGACACAGAGGCTGCAGGAGAACCGTTCTCTTTCTGTGTCTCGGCTGCTTCCTCTGCAGTGGCAGGACCATCACGGTCTGTTTTCCAATTTCCCAAAGATGACTGCAGTGGCGTCTCTCACTTGTTATCTTCTGGCCCATGTGACTGGGCCACTACTCCCTCATCAAGTTTCAGAGTCTAAGTTGCCTCCTCTTGAATCTGGGCTGGTCGCATCACCAGTAGGCTGAGGGGAACTTCTAAGTCACGTCCCCAAAGGTCACGCAACCTCCCTGGATCTCTTAGGACACATTCTAGGTACAGTCAGCTGTTGTGGAAGAAGGCAAGTTTAACTGGGAATGATGGGTCTCAGTGCCTCAAAAAAACAAACAAACAGAAAAAGAATTGTCTGGGGGTGGTGGCACATGCCTACAACCCCAGCTACTCGGAGGCTGAGACAGTAGTAGGTAGTCTTCTGATTGTCATCATGTTTTGTTTCATTTTTGTATTTAGGATAAGGTCTCACTAGGTAACCAGACTCCTAGTGATCCTCCTGTTTACAGCCTCCCAAGAGCTGGGATTATAGGCACAAGCCACCATGCCCAGTCTCAATCCCATCTCAGCGCACCCCAGGGGCAGGGCCAGCAAGGCAAGCCTGGGAATTGAACTCCCAGCCTGGCCCCTGCTTCTGCCTGAGCAGATGCTTTAATCTGCTGAGCTGTCTGGCTGGCCCTGTCATCATCACTCTTCCATCACATTTCTATGGTGTCCCCACACTTGCCGACATTGTAGCACTGACAGCATGAACCAGTGAGTTCATGATGTGGAGCAGACACCGTAGTCTTCCTGCTTGTATTTCTCACAAACATCACAGTCACGGTTCTGTATAGGATTGGGGTGCATCGTCACCTCATGCATGCCCACTCCCCGACTGCCTCCAGTCCCATAATGCATTTGTCTCATCGCTCAACCCCTTCCTGTGCATCTACCAGCCCTGTTCTTCATGACTGAGGCTCTGTAATGACTCCCAGCAGAGGCCTCACATGGCTCTGGGTGTGGTTCAGCTTCAATTCTGACCAAGATGCTGGCAGCCCAGGACAGCTTGGGGCAGCACCAGGGAGGCCGAGGCCAGGCTGCCCTGCAGATGCCCTCACTGGCTGTATGCTTCGGATGTTCCACAGGCTGTGGCTGTGGAAAGTTGAACTTGAGACGCCACCCTCTTTACAAGAGAAATCTTTTGCTCTAAGGATTTGGCCTCTCCCTCGGTCATGGCCAGGATTCTTGAACAGGGAAGGGGAGATGGAGGCCAGGAAAAGGGTAACTCAGCTGTGCAGAATGGTGCACGGCCATGATCCCATCTATCTGGGAGGCTGAGACAGGAGGGTCATGTGTTCAACGCTAGTTTGGTCAACATGAGGAGACCTCCATATCAAAAATAAAAGAGGGCCGGCCTGATAGCTCAGCAGAGTAAAGCACCTGCTTAGGCAGAGTGGTAACAACCACGGTTTGTTCCCTAGCGTGCCTTGCCGGCCCTGCCCATGGGGCATGCTGAGATGGCAATTGAGACTGGGCATGGTGGCTCATGCATGTAATCCCAGTGCTTGGGAGGCTGTAAACAGGAGGGTCACTATGAATCCGATCTGTGTAATGAAACCCTGTAGACCCTATAGACCCTGTCCTAAATACAGAAAAATAAATAAATAAATAAACAAGAAAGAAGATATGACAGCTGTAGATGACGGGACCTAGAGAGCTGGACTGGGACGCAAGGATGGAGATGTGCCCCTGGAGAGACCATTCCTAGTGAGTTTGCCTTGTGCTCCAGAAATAGAGCAGAGTTTATGGTAGAGTATCTTGAGAACAGGACAGAATTAGGGCAGGGGAAGACACAGAAAGGTGAGAAGGCATTTGAACCCCAGCCCTAATTTTAAAAAAGTAAAGTCTGTGTTTTTTTGAGACAGGGCCTCACTGTGCAGTTCAGGCTTGCCTTGAACTGACTTTATAGCCCAGGGCTGGTCTTAACCTTGTGATGATCTCTCTTCCTGCTTCACCCTGGAGTGCTGGGATTACAGCTGTGCATTTCCACACCTGGTGCAATTTTCACACAATGTGGAACTGGGAGAGAAAATCCTAGTTCCTTTATCCCCTTAAATGATTTTTTTCCCACTTCACAATATCTATTGTACATTTTATATCCTATTTACACTTTCAGTTTCTCACACCTGAAAGACAATACTATGTTTGCACATGTGAGTCTGATTTATTTCACTGCTTAATGTTGGCCTCAAATTGCATCCATGTACTTATAAAAGTCTCAAGTTTGTGCTCACTTCAGCAGCACATATACTAAAATTGGAATGATACAGAGATTAGCATGGCCCCAGTGCAAGGATGACATACAAATTTGTGAAGTGTTCCATATTTTTTTCATGAACAAACATGTATTTGCATGGGAAACACTTGAAAGAATTAACAACTGCACCAACTCTTATTGAGAAGTTTTTGCACGTCAAAAGAAAGTGAACAAAGTGAAAAGACAACCCACAAATTTTGAAAACATCTTAACTAATAAGCACTCAGATAAAGGTCTACTCTCTAGAATTTATAAAGAACACATTAGGGCCCTCAAATTTGAAGACTCAATCTAGAAATGGGCTGAACTGAAAACATATCATAGTGATATATGTGTACCTATGTTTATAGCAGCACAATTTGTGATAGCCAAATCTTGGAAACAACCAAGATGCCTGTCACATGAGGAATGGTTGAAAAAGATGTGGTATTTTTATACAATGCAGTATTACTCAGCTATAAAGAATGATAAACTTGAAGCATTTATATTGAAGTGGATGCCACTTGAACATATACTCATAAGTGAAATAAAGCAGACCCACATGTGCAAATATCATATAGTCTCCCTAGTATAAGAAATCAAAAGAAGAAATACAAATAGAAAGGTATAACAGCACTTGGGAGGCTGTAAACAGGAGGGTCACTATGAATCCAATCTGTGTATTGAAACCCTATAGACCCTATAGACCCTGCCCTATGGTCCTTCCTTTGTATCCCCCTTTTTTTTGTTAGTCTTGTCACAGATGAGTATTCTATTGTCATTCAATTATTATAGGTGCTTGAATTCAGCAAAACAATTCAACACAGTCCAGCAGTCTACAATAGTAGTGGGTTACCAAAGGAGTTGTTGACTAGAGCCATTTACAGCTCAGCATATTATTATGGCTTTATTTTATATACCTTGTTTTTATACCTTTCTGCTGGATGGTTAAGGCCGAGATAAAGCAAGACCTATATAACAAAAAATGTAACTTTTGTATCTGATGAGGTCAGTCAAGTCCCCTCAGGGCTTATCCTGTAACCTTGTACCACTGTTTGTAGATCCCTTGTCACTGTCAGCCATGTGGATGAGTCACGCCCATTGCTTGACCAATTTGCTCTCTGTGAGAGCCTGAGAGAAAGTTTTCTCTCCATGTGACTCTCCTTAGGCAACTATGGATCATCGATCATATTCCTCTGTGGCTCCATAATCCCCTTGATCAGAAAATTTGGGGCACAACTGAGTTCCATGATGTTGCAGTACAGGTTGTCTTATGTCCTGAGTCTTCACTGACCTTAAAAGGCTAGGGCCAAAATGTTGGCTGACCTTGCAGCCCTTCCATTTCTCCAATGTTTGATCTGCAAATTTAGGGTTGTTAACCATTCAGAAGAGAAGCTGATTATTAACCTGCAACATATGCAGTTCAGCTTCCCAAGTGCTGGAATTACAGGCATTCACCACCATGCCTGGCTGAATCCTGGCTTTTTGAGGGACTTCCATACTGATTTCCACAGTGGCTGCAGCAGCCTGCGCTGCTACCGATGACAGAAAACAGCTCCTTTTTACCACAGCCCCTCCCAGATTTGTTATTGATTGATTTCTTAATGACAGCCATTATTTCTGGAGTGACATGGAATTTCAGCATGGTTTTAATTTGCATCTCTTAAATAACCAATGACGTTGAACGTTTTTTCACATATTTATTTGCTGTTTGTATTTCTTGCAGTTTATATATATCAGAGGCCTAGTTTGGGATTGGGTCTTTGAATTTGGGAGAGTCTTTTTTTTCCTTTCATTTCTTTATATGTTTTAGACAAAAGTCTTTTGTCTGAGGGACAATTGGCTAAAAATTTTTGTCAAATGTGGGTTGTTTTTCCACTCTGTTGATTTCTTTGGATGTGCAAAAACTTTTTAATACGATGAGGTCCCAGTTGCTGATTCTTTGAAGTATTCCCCATGCAGTTTGGGTTTTGTTCATGAACTATGCCCACACCTACAATATCGCTACCTACTTTCTTTTCCACTAGATCAAGTGTTTCTGTTTTAATATTTAGATCTTTGATCCATTTCTATTTTAGTTTAGTGCATGGTGATAGGCATAAGTTTGTTGCTAAGTTTTTATTCTACTTTCAATTTTATCGATATATATATATATATATATATATATATATATATATATATATATTGAGACAGGGTCTCACTATGCAGTTCAGGCTGGCCTTGAATTCCTTGAATTCACTTTGTAGCCCAGGTTGACCTTGAATTCATAGTGGTTCTCCTGCCTCAGCCTCCTGAGTGCTGGGATTACAGGTGGTTGTCACCATGCCCAGCTTTTATATCTTCTTGATTTAGCCTTGGTAATTCATATGTATCTTTTTTCCCCCATTTTTTTTTCTGTTTTCCATCCTATGAGAGAGTAAAGATTTTGAAGTGGGTATTGGTGATATCTCAATTTTCAAAGAATCTGTAATGATTTTACCCTTTTCATTCCTCAATGCATGAATCTGAGTGTTTTTCCCCCTTTCTTTGGTATTGTTCTTTCAACAAACCAACTCTCAAGGGGCTAAGGAGATGGCTCAGTGGAATAAGTGCTTCCCTGGCAAGTGCAAGGGTCTGAGTTCAATCCCTAGTTCTACCAAAAACAAAACAAAGCAAAACAAAACAAAGAACAACTTTCCGAATCATTAATTTTTTGTACTGTTTTCTTAGTCTCCATTGTATTAATTTCTGCTCTGACCTTTATAATTTGCTCCCTTGTATGGGGTCTTGGGCTTCATTTGCTCTTCTTTTCTAGAAGCTTGAAGTGCAACATTAGGTTGTTTTTTTTTTTAATGTATTTAGTACAGGGTCTACAAGGTCTCACTACACAGATCAAACTCCTAGTGATCCTCCTGTTTTCAGCCTCCCAAGTGCTGGGATTACAGGCGTGCACCACTGCCTCAGTGGGGTCGGGGAGCGGGGCTGGCATGGCATGCCAAGGATCGAACCCCAAACCCCAGTCCCTGTATCTGCTTAAGCAGGCGCTTTAAAGCCGGGCGTGGTGGTGCATGCTTGTAATGCCAGCACTCTGGAGGCTGAGGCAGGAGGATTGTTGTGAGTTCGAGACCAGCCTGAGCTACAAAGTGAGCTTAAGGCCAGCCTGAACTGCATAGTGAGACCCTGTCTCAAAAAGACAAAAAAACAAAAAAAAACAAAAAAAAAAAACAGGCGCTTTAATCTGCTGAGCTATCTGGCTGGCCCTGAGGTTGTTTGTTTGTGATTATTTCTTTTCCTAATGTGAGAATTCCCTTCTAAAAATTTCCTCTTAGGACTGCTTTCAGTTCTGATATGTTGTATCACACAGTATGTTTTTTGGTTTTTTGTATTTTTTTAGGAAAGAATCTGTAGGGTGTTCAGGGTCTCACTACTAGATCACACTGGTAGTGATCCACCTGTTTATAGTTTCCTAAGAGCTGGGATTATAGGCGTATCCATCACGCGCAGTCTCAGTGGCCAGCTCATTGTGCCCGGGGGGGGGGGGCAGCAGGCAGGCCCAGGGATAGAACCTCCAGCCCCTGCACCTGCTTGCAGGTGGTTGGTTTAATCTGCTGAGCTATTTGGCCGGCCCTAGATCCTGGTATGCTGCATCTACATTTCTTTTCCATTGATGACAATTTATTATCTGCTGGCAGTACACACACCAAACAGTAATTAGACCAGAATTATGTTTATATAGAGGTGAGCAATGACAGTTGTCATTCTATGGGGAACATGTACATTTAATTATGTCTTAGTTGCTTGATCTTCTGTCTATGTCATTCCATTTCTTTCTCTATATGCTCCATTTCCTTTTTATGATGATAGATCTCATCTTCAGGATGTTTCTCCAAGGCTGCCCGTTGTTCTCTAGTCTTCTGTCTGCCATTGTTCCTGACACAGTAGTTCCTCATCACTCTGCATGGCAGCTTCTCTTCTATCTGCATTTTTATTTAATTGTAGAGATTGTTTAATTTCTTCCTTAGTTTCATCTGTGACCCATTGGTTGTTCAGGAGGGTGTTAACTTCCATACATTTATGGAGTTCTTGTGGTTTCTTTTGCCATTCATCTCCAATTTCATTGCACTATGGTCAGATAATGTGCACTGGATAATTTTAGCTCTCTTGTATTTACATAAGCATGTTCTATAGGCCAGTATATGGTCTATTTTAGAGAATACCTCATGTGCAGCTGAGGATAACTTGTATTCTGTTGGGAGTGGTGGTGCACACCTGTAATCCCAGCAATTGGGAGGCTGAGGCAGGAGGACTGTTATGAGTTCAAGATCTCAAAAAGATGGAAAAAGAAAAGAAGAAGAAGGAAATAAGCAATAACACAATTGTAATGGGGGACCTTAATACTGCATTGTTACAGAGAGATAGATCAAGGAGACAGAAAATTAATCAGCAAAGAAATATCAGAACTGAGCCAAACTTGTGAACAGCTGGACACAATAGATGTTTACAGTGTTCCACTCAACATCAGAATACACATTTTTTAATTTTATTTTATCTTTTTCAGACAGGGTCTTGCTATGTAATTCAGGCTGGCCTTGAGCTCATTTTTGTAGCCCAGGCTGGTCTCACACTCACAACAATCCTCCTGCCTCAGCCTGCCAACTGCTAGATTACAGGCATCTGCCACCATGTCTGGTGCTTATTTCATTTTTCATGTTTATCAATATTTGTCTTACATAGTTGGGTGCTCCCATTTTTTTCATTGTTAATAAAAACATTTATTCTTCATTTTATACAGAACCTGAAGTACGCATAATGATTGATTACCCAGGGGGTTTACAGTGTGTCCACCTCAATAGCATGGTTCTGGGACTTGGGGGTCCGCTATATTTGGTGCATGTACTTTTTTTTATTTTTATTTTTTGCAGAACTGGGGATTGAACTCAGGCCCTTATGCTTGCCAGGGAAACACTTATTCCCCTGAGCCATCTCCTCAGCCCTGGTGCATGCATCTTTATGATTGTTATCTCTTCCTCTTGAAGTTTTCCCCTAACAAGTATATAGTAACCTTCTTTTCTCTTTTGATCATTCTTGTTTTGACGTTCACATTGTCTACATTTTTTTTTTTTTTTTTTGGTGGAACTAGGGATTGAACTCAGGCCCTTGCGCTTGCTGGGAAAGTACTTTTTCTACTGAGCTATCTCCACAGCTCCCGCATTGTCTATAAACAGACTAGTTGCCCCTGCTTTTTTCTGAGTTCCTGCTGTATGAAGCATTGTTTCCCATCCTTTGACTTTTACTCTATAAATTTCTTTTTGAGTTGAATGTGTCTGTGTACAGCACATTATTTGATTTTGTTTCTTGATCTATTCTGTCAGTTTATTTCTTTTGATTGGTAAATTGAGATTATTTACATTGATAATTATAACATATGTATTGTCTTATCTTTGTTATGTTATTTTTCCCACTGTTGGTTCCCTTCTTTTTCCTGGGGCTTCTTTCTGTGGTTGTTCTTGGAATTGTAGACATTTTTATCTCTGTCTATAATATCTTCCAGGCTGGCCAGACAGCTCAGCAGATTAAAGGGCCTGCTTAGGCAGACACAGGGGTTGGAGGTTCAATCCCCGGCCTACCATGCCAGCCCTGCCCCTGGGGTGCACTGAAGTGGCAACTGAGACTGGATGTGGTGGCACATACCTGTAATCCCAGTGCTTGGGAAGCTGAAAACAGGAGAATCACTATAAGTCTGATCTGTGTAGTGAGGCCCTGTAGACCCTGTACTAAATACAAAAATAAGTAAATAAATAAATAAAATATATTCCAATACTCTTTGTAGAGTTTGGTGGTCATGATTTTTTTCAGTTGTTGTTTGCCATGAAAGTATCTTATTTCTCCACTAAGTTTGAAATATAGTTTTGCAGGGTACATCAATCTACATTGGAAGTTGTTTTCTTTTAAGAGCTGAAATACTTCACTCCAAGCTCTTCTTGATTAGAGGGCTTGTGTTGAGAAGTTTGCTGTGATTCTGATGGGTTTTCTTTTCTTTTCTTTTTTTTTTTTTGCAGAACCAGGAATTGAACTCAGGCCCTTGAGCTTGCCAGGGAAGTGCTTATTCTACTGAGCCATCTCCCCAACCCCATGATGGGCTTTCTTTATAAGTAATTTGTTTCTTTTCTCTAACAGCTTTTAATATTCTGTTTTGTACTGAATTTCTGGAATCTTGATTATTATATGTCTGGATGTAGATTTATTTATTTATTTATTTTTGTCTTTTTGAGACAGGGTCTCACTATGCAGTTCAGGCTGGCCTTAAGCTCACTTTGTAGCTCAGGCTGGTCTCGAACTCACAACAATCCTCCTGCCTCAGCCTCCCGAGTGCTGGGATTACAGGCATGCACCACCACGTCGGCCATGTTTTTTTTTTTCTAAGTTCAAAATATTTATTTTTAGTACCACATGATGCATGCCTTACTTCAGAATAATATGATGCAAACACAATCATTCTCTGCTTGATACTCTCATTTGTTTGACAATAGTTTATATATTACATATTGTTATCTTTGAAATAGTTACTCTGAGTACAAGACATAGGCATGAAAATTTGTCTAAACAAAATTAGCACGAATTTCTTTTTTCTTTCTTGGTGGAACTGGGGATTGAACTGAAACCCTTGCACTTGCCAGGGAAGTGCTTACTCCACTGAGCCATCTCCCCAGCCCCCTCCCTTGTTATTTTTAAGAGCACTTTCCTTTTGTAATCACTAGCCATGATCATGTCTTCAAGGTCTGAAAGCCTATCTTCAGTTTTGTTCAAGTGGCTTTTCCAGCTTTCAGTAAAATTTCTAATTTCCTGGATATCTGTTTGAATCTCTTTCATGCATTCTATTTCTTTCCTATGTTGATTGTTCAATTTCCATCTTTTTCTTATCATCAGCATTTATTCTTTTATCTATCTCTACTCTAGATTTGCTGAGCAATTCCTCTACAAACATTGGCATTTCTTTTTTTACCTGAGAGATTATTTTTCATCTGATTTCCTCCATAACCTGATGGATTTCTTTCTTTACTTTGCTTGCTACCATTTCAGACATTTCAGGTGTGTGTCTCCCATTTTCCTCTATCCTATCATCTCCTAGACTTGTTCTAGGTACCTTGGAGGTCTGAGTTTGCATCTCACCTCTGTATCTTGTCATTTTCTATTTGAAAATTTTAAATTTCTTTTTGTGTTGACCCTTGTAAGTTTTTGTAGTAAGCAGCTATACCACTAGTATCAAGTCCTCTCTAGAAATGTCTGCTCCCGAGGGGTGTTCTCTGTGTGTAGGAGCTTCTTGGCTTGTATCTGTTCCAAGATCCTACTACGCAGTTAATTAAAAGTGAAACCTTAGTATCTGCTTGACTCAGTCCCCAGTTCTGGGGTGCTGGGCTGTGGTGAGGTTAGTACCTATCTCAGTTACTTTTCTCTCATTGCTAAAACAAAATACCTGATGCCAAATATGAAGGAAGGAAAGATTTATTTAGCTCATAGTTAGTGGAGGTTTCAGTCCATACTCAGCTGGCTCTGAGGCAGACTGGCACATGGCAGAGGGCAGCAGTCATGGCGGTGAAAAACAACAAAGAGAAAAGGCAAAAGGGAGAGCAGCACCAGCAGCAGTGGCAGAGGTGAGCCTCTCTCTGTTCCTTCTATTGCCTTCAGGCTATCTGCCCCAGGCTGGGTGTAGTGCTCACACCCATAATCCCAGCCTTGGGTCATGAAGTAATCACATACTCTAGAAGCTGCCCCAATTACTGCATGAGGCTTTGGAGGGACATCTAGACACAAACTGTAACAGTACCCCAGAACTTTCCAGTACTGTAACAGAAGGGAGAATGATCGATTACAACAGATATGACATCCTAGCTAAAGTAGTAGAAGTAGCAATAACAATAGTATTAAACATAGGGCCAGCCAGATAGCTCAGTGGACTAAAGCTCCTGCTTAGGCAGAGCTCAGTAGCCAGGGCTTGATCCCTGGAGTGCTGTGCCAGCCCTGTCCCCAGGGCACACTGAGTCGGCATTGAGGTGGCACACACCTTTAATCTCAGCGCTTGGAAGCTGAAAACAGGAGAATCACTATGAGTCTGATCTGTGTAGTGAGACCCTAGGCCCTGTACTAAATACATAAAAATAAAATAAAATAGTATCAAACATAGTTTTGAAACTGACAGGGCCAATGAGATGGCTCAGCAGTCTAACGCGTCTGCTCAGGCAAGCTTAGGCAACTGCATAGGGACCACAGTTCAATCCCTAGCACCACATGCTGCACCAGCCCCGACCACAGGGTGGGCTGAACTGACCACAAAATATAAATAAATAAACTTTAAAAAAAAAAGAAACTGACAGGGGCTAGGGAGATGGCTCAGTGGAATAAATGCTTCCCTGGCAAGCGCAAGGGCCTGAGTTTAATCCCTGGTTCCACCAAAAAAAAAAAAAAAAAAAAAAAAAGAAAGAAAGAAACTGACAAACTGATAGCTACTAATTTTGTACCTTAAACCATAAAGAGCAAAAATCTACTATTAGAGAACAGAACCATAATACATTGGGAGCTTATATTCAAAGTGTTTCCCCTTGGTAGAGTGGTTTTACCCTGTGATGGGGAGATTTGAGAAGAGTGGCTTAAACAAAGATAACTGAAAAGAAGGTAGAAGAAAAGCTAGAGGACAAAGGATGGTTATGAAAACTTTGGGAAGCTAGAAAAGAGGGCAGAAGAGAAAGAAGGAAGGGATAAGCAAGGGATTATCTGAACTTGGTCTCTGGGGTGCGATTAATTTTGGTTTTGGTCTTGGTTTCTGAGACAAGGTCTCACCATGCAGTTCATACTGACATGGAACTCACTATGTAGCCCAGACTGGCCTCAAACTCGTAGTGATCACCCTAACTCAGCCTCCTGAGGCCTGGGGTTACAGGCATGCTCAACTCCACCCAGACAGTTCAATTAAACATTTTTCATTTTGAGAAATCTAGGAGTGGGGGTTGAGTGGCAAATGTACATTTAACTTTGCAACAAACAACTAAATCATTTTCCAAAGTGACTGCACTGCTTATGTGTACGTGGGATACATGAGAATTCTAGCAGCCAGCATCTCCATTAGCAGCTGAGGTCCTCAAAATGTATAGTCGGAGGATTTATTTATTTTTTTTTTTTTGGCTTTTTGAGACAGGGTCTCACTATGCAGTTCAGGCTGGCCTTAAGCTCACTTTGTAGCTCAGGTTGGTCTTGAACTCACAACAATCCTCCTGCCTCAGCCTCCCGAGTGCTGGGATTACAGGCATGCGCCACCACGCCCGGCTCGGAGGATTTATTTTCAGCCTTTGCAATGTGGGTTCTTTAAATTTTGTTTCTATTTTTATTTTGCTGTACTGGGATTTGAACTCATGGCCTAAGTATGCCAAACAAGCACTCTAGCACTAAGCTACAACCAGAGACCTCTTAGTGGTTTTAATTTGCATTTCCCTTGCAACCCATAATGTTGATTGAGCATCTTATTGGTCATTCATAGTCTTTGATGAATTATGATGTTTAAATATTTTGCCTTTTTCATAATCAGATTACTTATTTTCTTATGATTGAGTTTTGCAAGTACTTTATATATTCTGCCTAAGTGTCCTTTAGGATATACATGTTTTAAAAATATTTTTTTCCTCAGTCTATGGTTAACATTTTCCTATTTGTCAATTTTTTTAAGGACTGCATTTTTAGTGTTGGGTCTAAGAAATCTTTGCTGAACCCAGGTTTGCAAAGATGTTCTTTGTAATTTTTTTCCAGGAGTGTTTTAGTTTTAGGCTTTGTCTTTAGGTATATCATTCATTTTGAAATAGCTTTTGCAAAGGCCTTGAAGTATGGGTCAGGTCCTTCTGTTTTTCTTCTTTTTTGCATGGCGATATCCCATCATCCCAATGTTATTTGTTCGTCTGTTTGTTTTTTATGTATTTGGTACAGGGTCTCACTGCACAGCTTGGATGCATAGTGATCCTCCTGTTTTCAGCCTCCCCGGTGCAGCGATTACAGGTGTGTGCCATCACGCCTGGACTTGGTCATCAGCTCAGTGTAACCCCAGCCATCTCCCTGACCCCCATAAGTATTGTTGTATGTTACTCTGTGGGGCCAGTGTGGCATGTGGGTCAGGGGATGGAACCCTGGTCCCTGCATTTGCCAAAGCAGGTGCTTCATCTGCTGAGCTATTTCACTAGCCCTCCCAATATTATCTGTCTAAAAGACTGTGGAGCACATTGGTCAAACAATGGCCATGACTCATCCACATGGCTGACACCAACAAGGAATCTACAAAGTGCGGTACAGGGTTACAGGACAAACCCTGGGGGACTGACCTTATCTGATAAAAAAAAAAAAGTTACATTTCTTGTTATATAGGTCTTGCTTTAACTTGGTCTTAATCATCCAGCAGAAAAGTATAAAAATGGAGGTATATAAAATAAAGCCATATTAATATACTGAGCTGTGAATGGCTCAAGTCAACAATTTCTGTGGATAATCCACTTCTATTGTGGACTGCTGATCTGTGTTGGATTGTTTTATTTAAAAAATATATATATATATATATACATAAAATTAGCTATCCAGATTTTGAAAATCTGTAACATGAGCTTTTTTTTTTTTTTTTTTTTTTTTTTTTTTGCAGAACCAGGAATTGAGCTCAGAGCCTTGCGCTTGCCTGGGAAGCGCTTATTCCACTGAGCCATCTCCCTGACCCCCATAAGTATTGTTGTATGCTACTCTGTTTTTGTCATTTTTTTCCATTTGTTTTTGCTTCTATTTTCCACTCTTCAAGTTAAAATAAAAATAAATACAAAATAAAATAAATAAAAGACTGTAGTATCTCTATTAACTGGTCTCCTACTCCTCGTTTTTAACACTGTGACTTTTACTGGCATTCACCTCAATACCCTAAGAGCTTTCTTGATACACAAAGGTTAAAAATGGAATAGATGCCTCTTATCTGATCCCAGAATAAGACTGCTCAGCCCAAATACGATGGAACAGTACTCAGGGGAACAGCCCCTCAGAACTCTACCATGAGCCAAATGTGGTGGCGCACGCCTGTAACCCCAGAACTCGGGAGGCTGAGGTAGGATGATCATTGTGAGTTTGAGACCAGTCTGGGGCCCAAAGTGAACTCAAGGCCAGCCTGAGCTGTGTAGTGAGACCCTGTCTCAAACAGACAAAAAAGAAAAGAACTGTACCATGAGATTTCATCAACACCCAAGGACACTGCTGGATTCAGAGCTATCCATCTCATCCAAGGACTCTCGTATCTCCCAGGATGCTCTGGCCCAAATAAATAGGTCTTGGGCCTTCCACTCAGCTAATCAGCCTCCACCAGCAAAAGAGGAGATCCCTGGAGAGGGTCTCAGCTGCTTCCCTCCACTTTTCTGCTGTTTGCTTCATCAAAGCTGCTATTGATTTTTTATTTCAGCCTGTGAAGCAAGCAGTAGATAAAACATGCTGTGCAAAGTGACCACACTTCAGCCAAGGCCTGGCTCCTGGAGAGACAGGAACTGAAGTCAGGCTCAGATTCAGGCCAGGTCTCGTAAGCTGTACACCTCTGGTCTTTCTGTTGGATCACAGTGGCCCCTTATCTCAGATGAGGGAGAGAGTTGGTGGCCTTCTTTGCTGAGTAGGCTGGGATCTTCTCTCCAGGATACCAGAGAGCCAAAGGGGCTCCTTAATGGCTCCACTCTTGTGAGAATGAATATGATGATTTGGCTGCATGCAAGGTGTCCATCTATATCCTTGCTAATCTGGAGGCTGAGACAAGAAGGATTCTAAATCCAAGGCCAGCCTGGGCAATTCAGGAAGACCCTGCCTCCAACTGAAATTTGAAAGAGGGCTAAACTCCAATATCGTCCACAGTAAGATGAGGGAAGATGGGTTCTGAGACTCATGACCAAATATGTGCTGTCTGTTTTAATGTCCAGGTGAAATCTTTGGACCTTCTGTCCCATGAGCGGTGGACACCAGAGACTTACTAACCATGTCTCAGTTTTCCTACCCCACTGCATGCCCCTGAAACGAAGCCCACCCTTTTGGGACTCTGCCAATGACCACAGCATTGAGTCGTTGTGGGGCAAGTAATCTGAGCCATGACTGAGTGAACCCTCTTCACACACACCCCCCCCCCCGCTCCCTACACCCACTTCCAAGCTCTTCTTCTGCCTTCCAGCCGGCCAGCTTTCCCTAGCTCTGAGGCCCCATTGCTACAGATCTCCAGCCACCAGGACCTTGTGTCCCTTGTTATGAAGCCATCTCCCCTATAGCCATAAGAATCTGGAACATTCTCCAGTGCCTTGTGTGTCTGGTGCGCTTGTGATGGGGATAGTAGGAAAGAGGTCCCCATGGAACCAATGAATCCTTTTGCAAACACAGTGACAATTCCAGCAACATATACCCAGGCACTGGCTTCGGGCACCTTCTCACAGTATCTATTTGATTTTTAAAATTAATTAATTAATTTTTTATTTGGTATAGGGTCTCACTACACAGCTTGGACTTGTAGTGATCCTCCTGTTTCAGCTCTCCCCTTCCCCAGTTATGGGATTACAGCTGTATGCCACCACACCTAGTCTTGGTGGCTGGTTTGGCACACTTAGGACAGGGCCAGCGCAGCATGTGGTACCAGGGGATCGAACTCAGGTCCTTACGCTTGCCTAGGCAGGTGTTAAACCACTGAGCTATCTCTACAGCTATCACAGCAAGGTTCAGCCCAGGTACCCACACTTTGCCTGGGAATCCTTCCTCTAGCCCCAGGCTGAGCTAACTGTCCCTTCTCTTTCCACAATCCCTGTGTGCTCCGCCAGCCAAAGGTTGGTCACTCTGACACTTTCCTTGCCTCTTGGGACCACATCTGAGGCCCCTAAAGGTCAGGGGTGCTCTGTAGGCCCACATCAGCCTGGCCCTTGCCTCCCTGCCACTCAGTAAGATGTCACAGACTCAGTGACCGACATCCCTGTGCTCACTGCCCTCCCTGGAATATGGAGCACACTCATCTTAATATGAGGTATGATTAAAGTATTCAGTGAATGTTTAACTTTTTAAAACTCTACTATGGTAAATGATACATCGCCATGAAGGCCCCTTAAAATATTCCCCTTCACTTCAAACACACTGAGCCTATCATTCCTGCCACTTCCTGAAGCAGTTCTGGGAGTCCTCTTTCGTGTCTTTCCATGTTGTGATCAGTGCCATTCAACAGAAAGGCAGGAGGATAAATGCATCCACTCTGGGGACCAGACCTGGCACTGTAGCACTGCAGGCTCTTCCCCAAAGTCAAAATGAGGACAAAAGATGAACATTTTGAATCGATTCAGGACATCCAGGCAACCACACCACACAACTAAAAACACCAAGGACCTTCCTGTGGCCCGGAGAAGCGCGCCCTGACCTTGACATGGAGGCTGCCTGGGTCAGGGTGTGGGCGGCCCCTGGCTGACCCTATCAGTGCCTGGCCCCCACAAGCACGGGGATGTCCCTCCCATCCTCTGAACTTTCTGGCCCTGGTGAAGACCTTGTTGGCGCCAGTGGACTTTTAATATTTTCCGTTCCTGGCTTCTATACAACATTTCACCTCAAAAATGCTTCCTCCCCCTCACCAAAGGGCACGTCTCTCCAGCGAGAGGAACCATGGTTGGCCCTGGGAGGTGACCCACCCATGTTCTGGGGCTTGGAGCAGCCACTTTCCATTCTAGGTGAAAGAGGTGACAGAAACACCTACCTGGCCAAACAAGGGAGCTCCCAGGACAGCTGAGGCCTGTGTGCCCACGGTCAGCCAAAGCCAGGGTCTCCTCTCTGCCCCACCTGAGACCCCACCTCTTCTGATTGCCCTCTGACCTTTGGCCAAATGGTTTCAAGCCTGATTAGTGCTGAGACACCAGGTGTTTTTTAAAAGCTCTTCAGGTAATTTACAACCTCTACTGGCATTGACCAATCTGACAAAAAAGCACTCTCTAAGATGACTTGGCAGGTGTTGGCTGCAGCTTTGATAACCAACACTACCACACCATTCCTGTCCCCAAAACTATGCCCCAGGGACATATGGGTCACATAGAAACAGTAGGGAGGGGGAGTGCCCTGTGAGAAGATGAGGGTCCCCTAAAACTCACTGCAGAGAACCCAAGCTGGCTGTGCCACAAACAGATGCCTCAGAGCCCCAGTCCCTGACCCAGATAGGACCTGGCAAACCTTCCAGAGACCCTGGGCAGGCCCAGTCCTCCCCACAGCACCCGGCCTTGTGTCAACTAAGGACAGAAAACAGCAATGTCCCCATCAAGGTCCTTCAGCAGCAGCGGGCAGGCCTGGGACAGAGGTCCCCAAGGCTTTGGCGCAGGAGCAGTGGTGTAGCTCTGTGGAGAGGATGATACTCTGACGGTTAATTCTTGGCCCTGAGTGCCAGGCTCCTTGCTGGTGGCAGGAGAGGGAGGAAGGGAGCCAGTGTGGGCACAGGGACAACACAGGTGGCAGGAAAGAGGGGACAAAGCACCCCGCCAGAGAGGAAATGGGGAAAGAGGGCCATGCATGCTATAGTTCCAAGGGGCATTTGTATCTCCCCGTCATTTGTCCAACTGAGGACACATTGGCAAGGATGGGCAAATGAGCTTCAGGTTTTAGAAATGTTTCGTGATGGCTGAAGCCACCCTACAAAAGGATGGAGGTGGGCATTAAATACCCTTTGGAGACATGTGGATGGGGACAGAAGTGCTTACAAGGTGGTTACAAGGTGAGAAAGCAGAGAAATGCATCCTTTTTTTAAGTTCTTTTTTTTTTTCTTTTTTTTTTTTTTGTGGTGGAACCGGGGATTGAACTCAGGCCCTTGCGCCTGCCAGGGAAGCACTTATTCCACTGAGCCATCACCGTGGTCCCAAGCGTCCTTTTTTTAGGTGGAAGAAGCTTAGTTGAGCATTGTGGCACATACCTATAATCCCACCACTCAGGAGGCTGAGGCAGGAGCATCACCACAAGCTGGAGGTCAGCTTGGGCTACAAGACGGAAGCTTGGGGCATTAAGATTGTTGAGCAGGAAGATAGAAGATGGTGTCAGAAGAGTAGAACTTGACATTTAAGTTCCTGTGGAAGAGACTTTAACCAAATTATTTAACTACTCTCCAAGTCTCCTCATCTTAATTTGTAAAACGGGGCCATAAATTCCTATGCAAAAGAGATTGTGTATCTATAGATTAAAGGTGAAAGTATCCCAGTGTGGTGTGTGGGACCTGCCAGGAACTCGGAGGTCCAGGGGGTGGTGGGGGAGGGTGTAACCCCTCTCTAGGACTGCAGGTCCTCATTTTTACTGCTTGCTCAGGGTGCCCTGAGGTGTACAGGCAGTGCCCACTCTATTTGCATTTGTCCATTTGTGCTTTGCTGCTCTTGCAGTTTCCTGTGGCTTTATGAGTTTTGAAGTTATGTTACTGGACATATAGAGCCCCAAGATTGTTCTAGCTCACAGATAAACTGGACCCTTTATCATTACAAAGTGACCCTTTAGTCTCTTGACATGCTCTTGCCTTAATTTTGGCTAAAATTAATGTAGATATAACAGCTGTCTTTGTTAGTATTTGACATAGTTTATCCATCATTTTACTTTTTTCTTTCTTTCTTTTTGGTCTTTTTTTTTTTTTTTAAGATAGGGTTTTGCTATGCAGTTCAGGCTGGCCTTGAGCTCACTTTATAGCCCAAGATGGCCTTGAACTCACAGTGATCCTCCTGCCTCAGGTTCCAGAGTGCTGTGACTATTGGTGTGTGCTACCATGCCTGGCTATTTCTGTATTTCTCGCTCCCTTTTTTTGGTACTGGGACTTGAACTCAGAATTCAGAACCTTGTGCTCACCAGGCAATATTTCTATATTATTATGTGTTAGCTATATTTCTCTCTTTTTTTGTTTTTCAGTTTATGCATTTGGTACATAAAATACAAGGTTTCACTAGGCATCTTGGACTCAGTGCTCCTCCTATTTCCAGCCTCCCCAGCACTGGGATTGCAGGCGTGCACTCCCACGCCTGGACTCAGTCGCTGGCTCAGTGCCCCGGGGGCAGGGCTGGTGCAGCATGCTGGACGACGGATTGAATCTTGGTCCTTGCTCTTGCCAAAGCAGGTGCTCAGTCCACTGAGCTATCTCACCAGCCCTGTTAGCTATATTCCTCATAAGACAGCATAATGGGTTATAATTGGATTTAAATGCTTGATTTAATCTGGCAATATTTTTCTTTTAACTGAAGCATTTAGTCCATTTACATTTACTAAAATACTAACATTTACATACATGAACACATTTATTTTCCCACCCTATTATTTTGTACTTTCTCCATATTTCTAGATTTATTTTCTTTTCTTTTTTTTTTTTTTTTTTTTTTTTTTTTTTTTTTTTTTTTTTTTTTTTTTTTTT
>PVKA01028617.1:0-12500 GCA_004027165.1 Ctenomys sociabilis
TTCTTCTTCTTCTTCTTCTTCTTCTTCTTCTTCTTCTTCTTCTTCTTCTTCTTCTTCTTCTTCTTCTTCTTCTTCTTCTTCTTCTTCTGCTTCTTCTTCTTCTTCTTCTTCCTCTTCTCCTTCCTCTTCTCCTCCTCCTTTTCCTTCCTCTCCTCCTCTTCCTCCTTCTTCTTCCTCTCCTCCTCCTTCTTTCCTCCTTCTTGTTCTCTTTTTCCCTTCTACATTTCCTTCTCCTTCTCTTGCCCTTCCTTTTCGTTCTGCTTTTCCACCTCTCCCTCCTGCTCCTCCTCCACTCCCAGCCATAGCTAAGAAGTTGTCTCTTTTATGCATACCATAAATATCTGGTGGGATTCCTGGAAGGAAAGACTTCAAAGATGTGTTCTTTCGAGACTGTTGCCTATGACATTTTCAGGCTTGGTTGCTAAGTATCTTTGTGACTACTATTATTTTCTTATTATTTTGTTATGAAAATGCATATTAATTTTCATTATATAAAATTAAAAATAATTGAAAACTTACAATTTAATCAATGGGAAAAGGACAGACTTTTCAAATTAATGATACTGAGATCAATGGCTGACCACTAGTGAGAGGATAAATCTTGTCGTTCGGAAACATAATAAATTCAAAATGCTCCAAAGATGCAAAATTTTGGAGTATAATTAAAATTCAATAAATTTGACTACATTAAAATAAAAATAAAATTGTATAAGACATAAGCCACAGGTCCATAAGACAAAGTAAAAATAAATAGTATGTGAAGTTATTCATAGAACTCCTAAAAGTACTTATGTCCTACAAATCAGATGAAGGAATTATAAGTATATCAGAAAAAATACACAAACACTATTTTAAAAGACCTCACAGAAAAATATACACACAAAGCTATAGCTCCTCCATCATAACTCAGGCAAATTAAATAAAAAATTTGGAGTATTCATGTAAATAATGGTGAAATCCAGATAAACTCTATAGTTTAATTACTAGTAGTGTTATTCTAATGTGAATTTCCTCACATTGACAATTGTACTATGCATATTTAAACATTATCTTTACAGAGTTAGGCAGATAAAACTGGCCTAATTATGTTTGTAAATTTTCTGTATGTCTAGGATTATTTTAAAATCTAAAGTTAATTTAAAATCAAACTCCAACCATTAAAGCCAAATGAAACAAAATAGAATCTACTTCACACTTATTACTTAGTAAAAACCCCAAAACTTGACTACATAATTTGTGGGTTGACTATGAGATAAGAGATAGTCTCCTTCATTTTTTAATTATTTTATTTTATTTTTTTTTAGGGAAGGGTCTACAGGGTGTTCAAGGTATCACTACTAGATCAGACTCGTAGTGATCTGCCTGTTTACAGCCTCCCAAGAGCTGGGATCACAGGTGCGCACCACGCCCAGTCTCAATCGCAGCCTCAGCCTGTGCTGGCAGTGGGGCCTGCACAGCAGGCCCGGGGGTCATATCCCTGGCCCCTGCCACTGCTTGTAGGCACTTTAATCCACACACTGACCTATTTGGCTGGTCCTTCCTTCATTGTTGATGAAAACAAAATATACTCCTTGAGAAGGAAATTTGAACACGGTATTTATAGTAAAATTAAGCAAACTATACATCTGTATGAGAAAAAACAGAACATAGTACTACAGGGATGGAGGTAATAATTCCTAATCTTGCCATCTAATTTTAATATTAGTAAGTGATACAAAAACATGAGGGAACAAGTGTCTTGTGTTTGGTGTTTGTTTGCTTCTTTGCTTGCTTGCTTTTTCTTTTTTCTTTTGGCAAACTCTCACTACGTACTTGGGCTAAACTCATTAGGTAGCCCAGGCTTGCTTCAAACTCATGGCAATCCTCCTGCCTCAACCTCCCAGTGCTGGGATTGTAGCATCTTGTCTGACTAGGAATGTTATATTTTTAATATAGTGCCTTAGTAGTTGCCATTTTACCAACATTTTACCAACAAAAGAAATGGCAAAATATAAATGTACAACCCTTTAGGTAAAAGGTACTTCATTCACCTCTAACAGTTTCAGCATTGCAGAAAATCCATGTTCAAAGTCTCTGAGATTTAAGGCAAACTTTTAGCTGAAAACTCTATACAAATGAAAAGGAAGTTAAATATGTTCAACATTCAGTGGTATAAGATAGGCATTTTTTATTCCAAAAAATAACAAAGAGGGTGATAGAAATGAAGGGGAATGAAGCAATCAGAAACAGCAGAGCAAACATTGGCCTGAGTTCTCAGGCAATCTGTGGCAAGCTGTAAAATCCATTGCACTTGGGCACCTCCACTCCCACAGTGCTACCTGCGATTTTCACTGTGATGGCTGCCCCCCTAGGTCATCCTTTCTCCCTCTGTGTAGTTTTCTCTGGAAAATCCATGTTCCTGCGTTCTCCAAACTTTTGGGGTCTCCACTGTACGTTTGGCTTCTCACTCACAGATTCCCATGTCGCTCTGTGGTGCACACTGCCTGGCCTCCTGGACGTTTTCTGAAATTTGAGTGGATGCCCTCTGACATCACAGCTCTTGTGTTCTGCACACAGCTAAAACCAGCACCACCCAGATGATGTTAAGGTCTTCACAACCTGAGCAGTAGCCAGGCTTCCTTTTCTCCTGCATATAGGGGTCCAGCGCCCCTGAACCAAATCCTGAAGGGCAACTTCACTAGGCAGCCACCATTCTGCAACATCGCACTCTGGCGCCTTACTTTCAGAGCAAAGTGTTTCACTTTTGTAATTTTGGAGCTGCAAACACTGGAGTCATGCTGGTTCTTGTGGTATCTTCGACCATCTTTTCTATTGTCCCCTATGGAAATACTTGATTTTTTCTTAGTAGCATTTTCAGAAACCAGTTAATTTTATTCCTTTTCTATATTTCAGACAGAAATTTTATTGGCACTTTCTTTTTGTCCCAAATCAAAATATTTTAAATCGTTCTGCTGGCTTCTTTGTTTTTGAATATCAACATAAAGCGAGCTAAAGTCTCCAACAGTAGGCATGCCGCTTACTACCTCAATGCAGCATTCCCCTGAATCTGACAGGGTTCTTCTGCCAGGTTATTCTAGAGTTCTTCATAAGTCTCAAAGTATTTGGACATGAGTAACAATCAAACTTTCTGTCAAAGCATAATGCACATGATCTGGAGCCCAACAGCCAATTTAGTCCTTCTTCAAAATCGAAACTTCTAGAGCTGGATCTTTATCAGTAGTATTTCTATGAGCATTCTGTCCTTCTGAGCTCTGACCGGAATCTCCTACCAAGTACAGCGTCGCACATTCCCGGGCTGCTTTCTCAGCTAGCACCTTTAATCCTTTTTAAATTCTTCCTGCAGTCCATTCCCAGAGTTTTCCAAATCACGTGATCTGGTACAGTCACAATGATCCCACTTCTCTAGTAGCAAATGCTGTCATAGTTACTCTTCTTGCTGAGACAAAATATCTGACACCCAAAGTTAAAGTTTTTTTTATGTTTTCTTTTGTTTTTTGTTTCCTGCAGAAATTCACTATGCAGCTGGTACTCATAGTAATTTTCCTGTTTTCAGCCCCCTTAGTTTTGGGATGACAGATACATGCCACCATGCCTGGACTCCATCGCAGGCTCAGCATGCCCAGGGGCAGGGCCAGCACAGCATGCAGTGCCAGGGACTGAACCCTGGCCCCTAAGTCTTTACCTAAGCAAAAGATTTATTTACCTTAAAGTTCTTATAAATATTTTGAATAGTTAAGAGTAAGATTTCTTTTCTAGATAATGCATCAACCTCCCCAGGCCACAATAAACATGTTTTTATTTGGACTAATGCAATGTGGAAGCTCATAACATCCTTTGGTGCCTTTATGTTTATGGGTTTCCTCAAACAGCAACATTTGATATTTTCACTGTGTGTATTAAGAATTTGCATACTGCTTCCATTTTTACATTAGAGAGAAATGAGTGAATTTGGGTTTTGTTTTATTTGTATTATTGTTTTAGGTAGTAGTAATATTCGATTTTTAAAATCAAAATTCTATTTTAAGACAGACATTTCAGTGGAATTATTTAGAGACAAATATTTCAGCAAGCCAAACGTCATCCAGTATTTACAATGTTGCTAGACTGAACAATAGCCAAATTACATGACTCACAGTAGTTTTGTAATAATTGCAGATTAGTTTTTTTGATTAGGAAGATAGATTAATTTTCTTAGTTACTTTCAAGTTCCCTTCCCAGATGATATCTACATAATGAACTCTCAAAACAGCTAGCAAAATATCATGTTGATTTCTTTAGCAGAACATGGATTTCTTAGAAAATCTGAAACACTCAGAACTTCAGATAGAAGTTCTTCAGAGAATCAGTCCTTCATTTCTGAATACATATCTGGCTTACAGACATAGCTTTAATTAAATCCACAGAGATCTAGTTCCTCTTTATATCAAGTATCATGTTTCCTTAAAATTCATCTTCTAAGCAACCCTATACTTTCCCCCATTGTCTAGTGCCTGAGGAGTGCAGTTATATTGTTCCTCTGTTCTCTCAGTATTCTCACAATTGATATCAAGGTTCACAGGAAAGATCAGAATAAAATTTGGACTCTACCAAACTCTAAGTAGAATGTGACAAGAACACCAAAAAAAAAAAAAAATTGTATCTATTTAAATGACAACAGAATGTCCTTCTCTGACAAAACCAAACAAAAAAAGGGAATAAAAATAAAGGACCATTTTGTGACTATATTCAGAATAGTAGGATCGATATATAGCTACTTTGTCTTAATTCAGTGAATAGAAAGACTTGTTCTAATAGTGTTTGTGGACAGGATATCATGTCTGCAACGTATACAATGAATAACCACTAAAACAACAATATGTGATGTGTTCATTATTAAAACTGTCCCACTAATAAGTCTCATTGCTATTTGTTTCTCAATAAAATTACTTTTTAAAAAAGGAAAACATATGATTTTCTCTTAGAGATCTTATAAAATCTAAAGTTAATGCTTGTATCTAATAATTTTGGAGGTTCAAAAAGTAAACTTCTTGTCTTTCTTTCTCTCTCTCTTTGTCTCTCACTTTCTCTCTCTCTCTCTTTCTTTCTTTCTTTCAATTTTACCAGAGATCAAACTTGGGATCTGGCACTCTCCAGGCAGGTGCTTATGCCACTGAACTATATTTCCAGCCATTTTTTTTCATTTTTATTCATTTGTTAGAAAAATTTTATAAAGAACAACTTCAACTCATCAATTACCTTTTTACACACGGTATAATTAATAGAAAATGTAGAATACTTGCTTAATTTTCAATTTTACTTAGCAATTTTCATGAAAATTAATTAGCTTCTATAATTCTGTGGAAGTGGATAATTGTCCTTTAATGTAATAATGTACTCAGATATAAATACATTTGACCTATTTAATCATTGTAATTATCAAAATTATTGATGCTCAAATAAACTCATTTTGGTTAATGAAATTGTAAAACAAATTGGCTCAAATAATTTAAAATTTATTCTATTATTTTTTGATAGATGTATTCCTCACTAGTATGATAAAGTTTGTCAAGTTAAGCTTACAAATTTCCTGTCTGAGACCTTCAATCATCAATATTTCCATTAAATCTAGGTTGCTTTGAGTGAAGACTGGCATTTCAAGATGATAATCTTGATCGCATTGTAACTCTACTCACTCATTTTTCTATTACTCTGCAATGAAAAAGAAACAGTAGGAAATAATTACATGTGGGAAAAATCCAACTAGCTCTGTCCATCAAGAAAGACTAAAAACAATGAACAATCTAGTCATCAGCATTGAAATATAGATAGATAGGAAGGCCAGCAAGCAGGTGGGCAGGCAGGCAGACAGACAAGAGTGCCAGATAGATTTGTGATCAAATTTCAAGAAAAGAGTATTTAATTAAATGATTCTCCATTGTATTTTCATGTCTATTGTTCACATTAAAAATTCCGTTTCTTGGGGCTAGGGAGATGGCTCAGTGGAATAAACACTTCCCTGACAAGCACAAGGGCCTGAGTTCAATTTCTGGTTCCACCAAAAAAGAAAAATTGCTTCTCAAATGCACAAAATGATAAATCAGAGAAGGTGCTCCACTCCAAAACTATAATACTAACACTAACATAATTATGATTTTTGAAATCAAATAAACTATAGCTAAAAGCTTTATAGAAATGACAGTGTCTGTTAAAGAAGTTGTAAAAAACTAGGTCTAGGTCACATGAAAACATAATTTAGAAATATATTATAAATATATATGCTCAAGTTCAAGCAAATTTATACTGCTAAAAGAAATCCATAGTTATATAAATGCATATATATATATATGTATATATATATATATATATATATATATATATATATATATATATACATATATATATATATGAATGATGGCCTCATTTTAGCTCTTAATTTTTATTGCCAATGTAAAGAAAAAACAAGATTTTACCTCTCAATTCATAATATGTAAATCAAAATCAATGACAATATGCTCAGAAATAAATTGGAATTACAACATTAAGAAAGAATATTTGAACTATACTTGAACTGTTGTTATTTATAAAGAATCTATGATTATGGATATAACTCAGCAGTGTTGCATCTGCCTGGCAAGCTTGAGGTCCTGAGTTTGATTCTGTACAAAAACATCTTACTTATTGAGAAATTTATGAAATTTATTTGAAAATCTGTAAGCAATTATATGAACAATAATAGTAATGAGTATCTCAATAAAATAATAAAATACAGCACTTATATAGAAATTTTATACAATTACATAATAGCTGAGTGTACTAGGTGACACATTAAATACATAATTTACAATTATATACACATTAAGTATAACTATGTATTACCAAATAATGTATTTCAACAATATATATAAAATATATTGTAATTTAAGCTGTTTTTTTGCAAAGATGCCTATCATCATGAGTGATCAACTAATACAACACATTATTTCCCCATCAAATGATTTCAAATCTTGAAAAATAGGTAACATAATTGTTTTCAGATATTGAAAAGAGGCATCATAGAACTGTGAACCTTAATATAAGTCATCCATACATCTTCAGCTACAGTCATGTAAGACTAGGATATAGGAACATTAGATAGATGGATACATAAATGATGGAATGAATATATATATATATATATATATATATAAAATTGTATTTTATTTAATATAATTACATTTCAATTATACATATATATTATATATAAATACATGTAAATAGTTATAGGATGATGTTTTAATACAAATTCCTATTGGCTTGACAGAAGATTGACATGCAGGATAAGGTACTAGAAATAATACAATAAAATTATCTCTTATTCTAGTAATACCTCAAACAGCTCTAGTACAGGGTTAAAACTATATGAGTACCAACGAAAGATAGTTTACAATGATCTGTAGGTTTGTCTTCAGAGTTTACATCAAGTTTTGGCTGCTTAATATCCAGATTAGAAATGATTTACTGTCTTTAAAATTCATTAGAGATATTTAAAATTAATTAGAGTTATTAACTATGGTTAATCTAAACCCAACCATAACGAACTTAAATTCTAGTTATTAAAGAGAAAATTGGTACACAGATGATGACCAAAAGTGGCTTCAAAAGCATTAAATAAAGATTAACAAAAGCCTAATCGTAACATCATACAACTCAAAATTCCCAGTATCCAGTCAAAAACAACTACACTTCCAAAGGTATGAAGGTGCCACAAAAGGGAAGAAATCTAGTAAATAAGACCAAACTCAGACCACAAAGGCTAATTTTCTAAAAGAAGTTCGGAGTATTTATTATAAACCTATTCAGAAACTTTCTTCAAAAGAATAGTATGAGACAAAATGGAATCCATAAAAAAAAATGTGATTTTTAGAGACAAAATGAAAAAAGTTACTGGATAAACTCAATACCCAATTAATTACTGCATATGAAAAAGAATGGTCGTCATCAAGTCAAGACAGCAAATGGAGTGCCCATCTTTGACAGGTGTAGACAAAGGAAGGGGTATAGAAAGGAGGAATCATGATGTGTGTGTATGGGCAGTACAGTTGGGATAGATATGCTGTGCTTCTACATAATTCTATGAGAGGCAAGATTTGCACTAATGGTGGTTGGACAGAATATTATGTTGGCTTCTAGTGCTATGGAGAACCACTAGGAAAATAACAAGGTAGAAAGTATTAATTATTGAATCTTTGATGTAGTTCAGGCATAAAAAATAAGATATGTAAACAGCTACACTCTCTTAATTCACTGATAAGAGACATCTGCTATAATAATGTCTGTAAGTATAATACCATGTATGCACCTTGTATGATACCAAAACGTTATGAAAACAGTTTGCAGTGTATCAATCTATCGAATCCGTCCTGGTAAGGTGTCTTAAAACTGTCTCATTGATATTTGTACTTCAATAAAATAAAAAACAAAGAAAGAAAGAAGGCATACAAAATGATGAGCAGGTAAAAGAGAGATTGAAAAAAACTGAACAGTTTCTAAGAGACTGGTGGAAATATTAAGAGCCTACGCACATATATAAAGAAAGGATTAGAGATAGAAAAGAGGAACAAATAGAAAGCTAAAACTTCAATATTTCTATCTTTGATGAAAACTATAAATGGACAAATCCTAGAGTTCAATAAATCCAGAATACAACAAATACCACTTGTGTTTTTTAATCTTGATTGTCAACTTGAGTGAATTAATGGATTCCTGGAAAAGTGAGTAGATAATTAACCCATTGATAAGTTCTTAGCTGAAGAGGCTGTTCGGATGCAGGGACCATTTGGAGGAGGTGTGTTATAGGGTCATGACCTTGGGGACTCACTGGTCCTTACCACTTCCTCTCTATCTCTTCCTCTAATTTTTGTTTCCCAGATGATTTGAGTTTAATAACATTCTTCCACAACACCATTCCACCATGATATTTCTACTTTTTTACCAGTTTATCATAGACTGACATGGCTAATGTTATGTGCCAAAAAAATCTCACATCACTTAAATTGCAACTGTTAACTATCTTGTTCCAGCATTAAAAAAAAAAAAAAAACTGACCAATGCATCATTCATATTGTATCCCAATTCTTTAAGGAAAAATATTGGAAATGAGAGGAGATACATTGCAGCATAGAATATTATATAAATTGTCACTTCTTTCTCATGAGAAACTTTAAAAGTGCTAAAAGACAAAAAGAGTTACTTGGAATTGTATCCCAACTAAATATGAGAAAAAAGATACTTTGTATTTATTTTTATATTGCACACTTGAGAATAACTGAGAATATATTTTAGGTGTTTAAATTTCCAACACCACCACCACCTAAAACCCATAATCTAATGGATTAGGTAAGTGGCTTGACTGAGCTACAAACACACACACACACACATGCACACACATGCACACACATGCACATGCACACACACAGTTTCAAGGAGTAAAAATCTGAGAATATTTATTGTAAGCATAGTTTTGTTAGAGAAAATTTTGAAGAAAGGCTAAAAATTGCGACACCAAATGGGAACTTGAATACACACAAAGAGATGTAGAAAAGAAAACATGGGCAAATAAAAGAGACTGCTCTTTATCATTTGAAAAAAATATTTTCAGTAACCCAATTCAAAAGCAATAATGATTGAGTCACCATTCACTATGCATTCCCATTCTTCTTCTGTTCTGGGTCTCACTTGTTCACATATACAGTATGGAACCCTGTATCTCATTGCCAGTTCTATTTTAGAACTTTATGTAGACTTCTGAAATTACTTGCAATCATATTTTCACTATGTATTTGTTTATCTATCTGTTTGTTTATTATTATGTCATTTAGTAGATAGCACTTTTCCAAAAAATTTTAACATGCTTTATAAAGCATAATTCAAGAACCCTAAGTCTTTCACTTATCTGATTATAGTATTTTAAATAGTGAGGGATTATATAATGTTCATGAATCTAGAAAGATAGAAATGTCAATTCTCCAACTAAAATAATGTTATTCAATAAAGCAAAATACATTTTAATACACATTAAAAGACTTTTCAAAAGTTCTTAAGGGAAACGACAGTATCTGTTGAAGAAGCATTCTGCTTGCACAAACTTGAAAGAGAAGTTGGGCTGTGGTAATACCAGTCTTTATCTTGGAAACCAACAGTCATTTTGCAAGTGCGCAATATCATTTCCCTAAATAGCTTAGGTAAAAATTGCACTTCAGTTCCTCAGTTCTACATTTTTGCAGGGACAGAAATATAGGTCTTGAGGTGTGTGTGTGTTTGTGTGCGTGTATGTGCGCTGCTACTAGAGTTGAGACAGCTTTTTGCTTCTACTACGTGTAACTATGATGTAGTACTAGCCCATGATCTAGAGGAACAATGTAACAACTATCTCCTTGTTTTGAAGGAGAACATGGAAACATCGTTAGTTTTGTTTTCTCACTTAAATATGTGTGAATCAAAAGAAAAAAATTTCTTCAAGATAATGCATGGCACAGGAAAAGAAGAAACATGCAAAGAAGCTAAAATCAGGTAAAATTATACTTTTTAAATCTTTTCTATGCTTTTAAAAACATGATTGATGTTGAATTAGTTGTCAGCACTTACTTTTGAAATATATGGCTGAAAATATATTAATTATTCCACTGCAAGTGGAAAGTAACTTTTAAAAAAATTATTAGGAGTAAACAACCCTTACACATAAGGTGTTCTCACTTTAAAAAGCATAGTGAATTTACCTACACAAAAGGACTAGATATATTTGGCTGAAATACAAGCTCAAGTATTTTCTGTCCTGAAGCAAAAAAGAACATATTTAACATATGCTGTACTAATGCCTCTGCAAACATAACATTTAAATATTATTCAAAAAAGATTGGTGCGTGTGTGTAGGTTGGTGTATTTGTCAGTGTGTGGGTGGATATTTACCAATCCAGACTTGTTTGGTAGGCAGTAGAAGGAATTTTACATGTCATATAAATTATTCTGAAGCTACTGCTGTTTTTTTACAGAGCTAAGGAAAAAAGAAACAGACTAAGTCTTCTTGTGCAGAAACCTGAGTTACATGAAGAGACCCACTCTGGTAGATCTGAGCCCTTGGCCAAAGAAATAAGGTGAATAACTTTTCATGTTTGGGGAGACTTTACTAATTCTGTAATGAAAGCTTAAGGAAGTAAGAAATTAGGGACTTATATTTTATGACACTTACACAGTGATATAAGGAAGGATAGAGATCTTATTTTGAGAAAGTAGGATTAATTCCAAAATTTAAACCTGATGTACTCTATTAAATAATATATAAACATTTAAATGTGTTCTTTAAAAGTATATACATGTTAGTTTAAACACTATGTTTTACTTCATATAAACTTACATGATATAAATTTAATTTCCCAATGAAATATCATGAAAAGAGATATTCAGCTCTTTCTTCAGTAGTTTGAAAAAAGTGCACTAAGTGTCATAATGCAGTAATAAAGGATATCTTATAATTTTAGCATTTTCATTAAAATAAAATAAAATGCCTTAGCTTTCTATACTATTTTAATGCAAATCTTCCAATTTTTAATAAACCTAGAAAGGGTCTGGGAAAATAATCAACTTTGTAAATTACAAACATTCCTTCAGTGTTTGTTGAAATTTTAAAATCGTGCTATATTTTTTATCCCCATGAAATTTCATTAGTTAGACTTCCTGTATTGATAAAAAGAAAAACACCCGCATATTGTTGCTGGAGCTCCCAGGAATTTGCAGGAACAATGTTTGACTGAAAGATACGTTTTTCAATTTGTGTTTTCATGGTTGCTGAATTAAAGGTACTTGACCTGAACCTTTTAATTTGGTTTAGCGTTGCATAACTTAACTAACAATTATCGTTTTTCTTAAAAATATTGTACCAGTGAGCAAATCCACAATGTTAACATGTTGTTTGTTAGGCAAAGTTCAGAAAAATTGACCAATACTTTTGAAATTCCTAATTTAAATATGTTTTCAAGATATAAATACAGAAAAACCATGTAAAATATTAACTGAGAAGAGCAATAACATATCATAAGTTTGAATAGATTCATAAACAGACTTTCTGCAGTTTCCATTATGAGACATTTTGTTTTTTGAACAGAGTCTGTCCTGAAGCAGCAGCGAAATGGGGCGAATCATTTGACAAACTGCTTTCCCAGAAAGGTCAGTGATATTTACAGTATACTTCATTCTGTAATAGAAAATGTAACCAAGATTACATGCAATGATACAAAATAGTTATAAAAATTTACCTAATTGGTCCATTTTTATCTAATTGGCCTGCTAATCTGAGTTTTAGATCAAAAGATGTAACTAAATAACTAGAAACTAATGAAAAAGATATTTTAAGTTATGTCACTATTGATGAAATGTTCATCATTTCTTTGTATTGTAATAATTTCCAAATGTTTAATTTTTCTGAATTGTGAAAGATTTTTTTTATTTTATTTACAATTAGTAAGTGACCTATATTATTTTCATTGATA
>PVKA01028617.1:17500-29215 GCA_004027165.1 Ctenomys sociabilis
TGGATCACTACGAGTCTAATCTAGTAGTGAGACCCTGAACATCATGTAGACCCTTCCCTAAAATTAAAAAAAAACTTTCTATAAGAACACACAAGTACAAATTCCCTATGATGATGTGACCTTTATGTATCTTTAAAATGTACCTATAAATTTAATTAATAAAAATAAACATAGAAGGAAAATTGATCACTTTCCAGATAACTAAAGTCTACAAATTATGTAGAACTTGGAGATAAAAGAATAAGCACCAAAAATTGAGCCAAAGATCACTTATTTCATTCCCATTTGGACTTACTGCACTTTAAAATGTGGCTGTTAAAGATATATTTCTCAGAACAATTTACAGCATATAATGGTGAAAGTGGAATTTGTATATCTTTATAGTACCTTGATTAAAATATATGAACTGATTACACTGCAGAAAATGCTCATTATTGTCTTTGGGGAAAGCCTGCAAAATGTATGCTACATTTTTAGGGAAGGAAGGAAGTACTCCCCCCTCTACTATTCACTTTGTGACTTTTCAAGTTGCTCTAGCCAATTACAGTTAACCAGTTAACAATTCTCTGTATGATAAAAGTCTAATGTCCTATAAATTAAATTTTCTGTTGCAAGTTCACTTAAAAAAATGCTTTCTTTTCTTAAAGAATAAAAATAAATAAAATCCACTCTAAACAGGAACTGGATCCTAAAAATAAATAGTCATTTAAAAGAAATCCTATATCCAGACAGGTCAGAGCATAAAGATTAACAAGTGAATCCAGTACTTAGAACATTATACTATACTTGGGCTTCCAACTTCAAAGTTTCTTGACTTTTTGATTCATTTGGTTTGTTGGCATCAGAAAAATACTCCAACAGATGCCAGGGTTTCAATTTAGAAACATGCAATTACAAGCATTTTATGTTTGCATGACACATTGAGCCAGCATCTTCCAGTGTGAATTCTAATCCTCAGTTCTATCAGGCACGTTTGGCAGCTGTATTCGCCCCCGCTGCCTCCAGAAGCACTGTGCACTAAGTTGCTGCCTCGGTGTGAGAAATGGCTCTATTGTGACCTGGCTTAATGTGCTGTCCAAAGTGCGTAAGAGAAACAAGAAGCAATGAGTGCTCTGGGATAAATGTGCACAACACTGCATATTACTTTTTAAAAAGCAATTTACTCAACATTTTGAATAAATGAATGCCTTTTCCCTTTATTTATCACTCATTTCTTGAATTAGTATTTATTCTTGGCTGTTATATTCATATTAGGCCAACAAAATTCATTCATTTTGGTTCACACATCAGGAGCCCTCATAACACACACAGCACTTCTCGTGATAATAGCACTCTGACTTCATTTTGAGTATCTATGTCATACTCAAGGCTAACCCAGCTAACAAAAGACTTTTGCATAATATTCCAGAGTGCAGCAGCTGTTGCAGGTACAATAGTCCTGATTTTCAATCTACTCAAGAACTACATTTGATATAATGTTTATGCTAGCGTTTGGAAGACTTCTATTTTGTTTTGTTCCCTTGTGCAGGATCTCACTACACAAATCATATTCTTAGTGATCCTTCTGTTTTCCACCTCCCCAAAGCTTTGGCGTGCACCACCAGGTCCAGACTCACTGGCCGGCTCTGTGGGCCTGCGGGCAGAGCAGCATGTAATACCAGAGATTGAACTCCTACCCCTGCTCTTGCATAAGCAGGCACTCAATCTGCTGAGCTATCTTGCCATCCCTTGGAAGACTTCTATTTGAATTCCTTACAGTCTGATTTTCTTCTGCTGCTCCAAGCAGAATAAATAACCTTACAATAGCCTTTCCTTAGTCTTTGGTACATATGCTCCCATCTCGCCTATTCATTTCCAAACTCTTAAACAGTTAAACTTCTTCCATCTTCATGGAGGTCTACTCATAATGGTCTACAATTTTAAACAAGAGAAATCTATGTTCAATCATTTCACCATATGTAAGATGTAGAATCACTTAAATTTCTGAACATCATCTCCTTCATCTGCAAACACTAACATAGCAAGATGTACTGTCTCCATAAAGCTGATGCACAAAATAGAGTTTTGTCAATAAAAAACATGATAGCAATGTCCTAAGGCCTTTGAAGCCATTCAAAATGTTAACTATTATAATTAATGTTATTTCATGCATGCATGTGAAAGCCCTCAAGTTCATATCAGGTGATTCATAAATAAATAAGAAAGAAAGGAATGTTTAATAACTAACAATTTTCAGTTGTCTGCATTATGAACAATTTCTTGTGAATTCCATTAAAAAGACGTGACTTTTTAATCAACATAGTTATTTATTAGTTCACATCAAAAAAAATTTGGTATTAAAACCTGTTCAGTCTATGATGATACATGAATTATGAATAAAATAAATTGAAATGTAAAAATTCTTCCTTCACTGGGGCCAATGCAACTTTGTTCACAAACCAAATAGACAAATACCTGGTCTCTTATAAAATCTAACCTAAGTCAGACTTTTCTTTCATTACAATAGAATAGGTATTTCATCTAGTCAGCTTTGCATCAATTTTTATTTAAACAATAAAGCAAGCTAAAATTCTTACTATAAAATAGACAAATGGAGCAATAACCTCCATTGATATTCTTTTAATATTAACAGAGGGCAAAATTTAATTTTTCATTTTAACGTGAATACTTCATGGCTTTGAAATTTGTGTTATCTGAAAATGTTCTCATAATCCCAAAGACAGTATTTGCTCTTTCAAATATTTCCTATTATCTAGCCATGAAATTCTCTATAGAAGTCTAGTTTGTAGCAATTACCAAGTAATGCTAATAACATACTGACACTTCTGTAAGAAATTGTAGTATCCTATTAAAAAAATACAAGGAACCTATCAGTTTTGAAAATGCTTATTACAGACAAATGAGGAGATGTTATGTGTACATATATGTGTGTATGCATTTTTGGCTATAATACAACCAAGAATGGACATTAATTTTGGAGAAAAACTAAACATTTCAGAAATTTGAAAGAGGAAGTAAAAGGTTACTGAGCAGCTACATATATATTAATCATAACCAATATTCATCAAGGGAAAATTTGGATAAAGCCAGTTGGTACTGCCCTGATTGTTTTTGACATGATTTTTCTTTTACAGACCTAAACATGCTTCCCCATTTCAAATCCTCCTAATGTCAATGTAGAAACAGAAAATCATAGTTTGTCTTACTTTCGAATTTTCTTCAGGAACTACTACAGAACATGATGGATAAGAAATAAAGACAAAAAAACATAAAGCCAAACTGACTGGTCAATAAAAAATTTTAAACAACATTTTTTTTAAAGAAAAAAAAAAGGCTTTTACGGGCCAGGGAGGTGGCTCAGTGAAATAAGCACTTCTCTGGCAAGCACAAGGGCCTGAGTTCAATCCCTGGTTCAGACAAAAAAAAAAGAGAAAGAAAAAAGGCTTTTTCAAGCCATTACCAATCGGCAGTCACTAAATGCGTATTGAGTCTACATCTTCAAATTCCTGCACAACAGTCCAGATTAATCTAAAGTCTTGAAAGGATTGCAATTAAATTTCAAAAATTAAGACTGTACTGTCTCTTAGACAATAGTTGTGATATAAACTGCTTATTTTAAAAACAAATTTAGGCACTGACCTAGTATGGTAAATGGAATTGTGAAAAGGGAGATCAAGCAAGAACACTCTAACAAACATTACTATGGGTGCGTATTGCTAGTAAACCATGATAAAACCAGCTTACCTGCCTCCCTATTGTTCACTTTGACAGTTATTTAGGTTTAGAAACACTAAAACCAGAAATAGACCATTAACTTTATACTGAAAAATGTACACATTTTTAGGTATTTGGAGGAAATCCGCTATGTATCAAAATGTTTCAAAGAATCATTGACATTTATGTTTTCCTTTTACATTTATTCGGAGAAAAAGTGCAGAGTTCATGTGAGAAATAAATCTTGAAAACAATACATTAACTGAGCTTGAGAAATAAGGAGAGTAATAAATATCACACTGATCACATTGGATGTGTGTTAATGGTCACAACTTGCTCACTCATTCAGGAACCACCTGCATAAGGTGGTTGTGCTAGAGTTGGGATTGTTTCAATCCCAACCGGATATAACATCCGGTGACTATTTCTTCAAGTTGCTTGTAGCTGGAAACTACTTTCTCAATGCTTATTGAGACTGATCTTTCTCCTATTTCTTAATTTCTTCGCTAACATCTGGTGCTTATTCACTTCAAACTTCAGTTGCATATGTCAATTTCCTGAGGAAAAAAAGTAGGAGAACTTGCACTTGTCTTAGTGAAAACATAATGAAAGTGGCAGTGAAGTAGAAGAAAGTTATGTCACGTTGTGGTCAGACACAGTGGCACACTAATGCTGAGAGGTACCTGGTTGTTTTCACAAACTGCTGCCTATGGCAAAATTTTACATATTAAGTTGCCAGAACTTCATTATATTTAAAAATTGCTTACAATATAAAATGATGTTTCTTGACAGATAGAACTGATATTATTTATAGGAGAAATAAATGGTGATATATAAAGTGAAATTTAAAGACTGTATTGATTTTGTTTTGCTGCTAGAAGTGATAAGCAAAACTTTAGTGATTGAAACATACATTTACTATCTAGGACATCACTATGCCTACCACCAGAAAAGGAAACCTAGGTGTTAGCATGTTCTCATTTCTTATGGAGCATTTCATCAAGAATGTCTCTCTTCTCTGGTCACTTACAGAACTATGTTCTTCAGTTTACAATACACCAAGTTCTTCGTTCTCGTGCTGGGTGCAAATGTTGGGCCAACCCCATCTTCTAGAATTCATCATATTCTCTAGTTCACCACTGTCTTCTTCTGTCTTCAACCTCTGCAACACCGTGTTGTCATTCTCCTGTGGCATCTCTAGACTTGTGATTGGTTTGCTTTACTTAGTTAATCTTGTCTTGCAGTCCTCAGTCATTGTCCAATATGCAAAGTTCTTTTACATATAAGGTAATATATTCACAGGTTACATGACTTAGGGCTATTATTCTGCCCATCACAAGAAATATGATTTTCTTGAATAAACTTCCATAATTTTTTTCAAAAGGGAGATCAAGGCAATTGTATTTACCTGATAATATTTCCTCAATTGTATAAGAATATCGAATATATTTAAGCATGTGTTGAGAACAAATTAAATAAGATACTATACATAGAGAATTCTTAATATTTTAAAACCTATAAACATGCAAAAACAATAGTTGCTGCTATCATTCTACCAAGAGATCCATTCTTCTTGCTATATTGTGCACGGATAGATATATACATGGATATATATATATAAGAATGAGGAAGAGTTCTAAAGAGTAGGGATCATAACCAATGTAGATATACATGAAAATAAGTTATGCAGGCATAAAGTTTATTAATTATTTTTCAGAATTTTTTTTGTGGAGACAGAGTTTGAACTCAGGCCGTTGCACATGCCAGAGAAGTGCTTATTCCACTGAGCCATCTCCCCCAACCCCATTTTTCAGAATTTTTTTAGCCCTATTGCCAGAATATTTAGTTTCTATCTTTACAAATTCATGATTTTAATATTTTTTCTGAATGTTTATGCCTGGTATCATGAAAAATATTGTTATATAACTTTTGTCTTTTGCTTGCATTATTTCTTATTTTATTTTGAGAAAGAAAAAATAATACATTTGTCAGATGTGGGTTTAGAGTGATCATACTTTTATAAAACAAGAAGGAAATAATTCTGTTTTCTAGAAGAAATTGTACAAGATTAGAAACTCATCAAATCTATGTCTCAAGGTTGTATTGTGTTCATTTGAAGATGATTTTCAAAAACAAATCTACGTATTAGTTGTTATGCTACTATACTTTTAAACCTTTTTGGTATCAGTTTAAGTAGGCATTAAAATTTACCATGGTTTCCTCTTTTATTATAAATTATATGTAGTAGCATAATGTCAGATACTTATGCAGTATCTGTAAAAATCTGTGGTAATATCCATGATTTCCTTTATAATGAAAAAAAAGGCTTTTAAGGATCTTATTCATGTATTCAAAGAATCACCTTTGATTTCAATAAATTTTTTCTAGGTGTTTTCTGTAATACAGAGTTTTGTCCTTTTTATTAATGCTTTCACCTTTTAGTTCATCTGACTTCCATTTGTTCTTCTTTCTCAAACTTCTTAAAGTGAAAACTTAGATCTCTATTTTAGTGACACTTTTCTTTTACTAATATAAAATTTCATTAATATAATCACCAATGAAGCTCCATGTCACACATTTTAATGTGCTGTACTTCACTTTAATTTCAATTTTGAGTTCTGCTTTCTTTCTAAATACTGAGAGAGCCCCTTTAACTTTTTTATGATTGTCAATTCAAATAACTACTAAAAACAGACATAGTCTTCAAGTTATCTAACTTTCCCTGTTATAGATTTCCTCTTTTACAAGTTTTAATAGTAATTTTTGTTGTTGATGTTGTTGTATAACGTAAGATTCTATTGACCAAATGTTAAATTAGGGAATTTTTGTGCCTCTAGAATTATTGGTACTCTAGAACCATGTGTGTAATGTTATTGTGCACCATTATAAAATATTTTTCAGTGGCTGGGGAGATGGCTTTGTGGAATAAGTGCTTCCCTGGCAAGTGCAAGGGCCTGAGTTTAGTCCCTGGTTCCACCAAAAAAAATAAAATAAATGAATAAAATAAAATAAAATATTGTTCAATAAATTAATGTGATGTTCAGGAGGACATTATGTATACAGAAAAACTCATAATATGATGTTTTATCAAAATGAAGAGTGCACTTTAGAATATAGAATATACTTATGTAACACTTGGTGGTATCCCAGAGAACAGTACAGTATCAGTAAGACATTTGGGCTTTTTGAATCTCCTATCAGATGGATTCCAACTCACAGCCTCTGACAACTGATGTTGCATGTTACTAGCATGCTAAGAAAGGCCCAATTCTTAGTATAGTACACACACATATAATTCTGGAGACTGATTTCCAAGTTAACAGTATGGATTAAGAAATAAAACTGCCACTGATAGCTATTTCTTTAACTTTTCACAATCCAAAGAAGCAGAGAAATCATATGTATTATTTAAATACATGTTTAATTAATATAGTATTTTTATACTTGGCAAGATGCCAAGTATAAAAATACAATATTAATTAAATGCCTTGTGGAATTAAATTTGTGGACAAATTGATTTCTTTGAAGAGTCTGATGCATTTTAAGTACATGTATTTGTACATATTTACAGTAAGAAAAAATTTTTATTCTGTTTGGCCTTTTATGCTGACTATAATGATGAGTTTCTATGACACAAGTCTGACAGTTCACTATATATAAATATTTCCTAAAACAATGTACAGTTCTATTTTTATCCAAAATTTGTGTTTTTACTACAATTTTAGACTTTTAATTATCTTTTTTATTTTTTAAAGAGAATACAAATTAGAATTGAAACAGAAAAATGTACAAGTGATACAGAATTTCACTTACCAAAGCACTATGCATTTCACAGTATTTGTTAGAATACAGTGTTACAGTTATTAATATATGCATGTAAAATTGGAAGAAAAAAGAAAGAAATGTATCAGAAAATAAGAAGAGAAAATATACAAACAACTAGAAAAAAGAGGTGCAGCTAATTAAAGCATTAATTGCTTCTATCCATAGACCAGCAGAAATGCACAATACAGTTGTCCAAACCATCATGTTTACATACATAAATCTCTGTCCTCCATTCTCTCTCCTGACCTTTGCCTCAACTCAATAATTCTTTCCTTTTGAATAAGTTCATTCCCTTTTCCCAGTATCTATTGTATCTTTCGGATTCCATTTTTCTCTTTCAAGTTCTCTCACTAAGGAAATAATATGATGTGTGCACATCTAGGTCTGGTTTATTTCCCTAACAATTGTGTTTCCTAGTTGCTTCAATTTACCAAAAACGACTCAAACTTATCCTGTTTTATAGCTGAATAATACTCTATTGTGTAAAAATCCCATATTTTCTTTATCCATTTCTCAATTAGCATATGGGTTATTTCCAGGATGAAGCAAATTGTGCTGCTATAAACATCGGTGGACATTTATCATTGTTTTAAGAGGTTTATCAGCTCTTCTGGGAAAATACCTAGGAGGAGAACAGCTGGCTTTCACAGAATCTCCAATCCTAGCTTTAGAAGGAGTCTCCACACTGATTTCTACAGTGGCTGTACCATTCTGTACTCCCACCGACAGTGCATAAACATTCCTTTTTCTCCACAGCCTCTCCAGCATTTGTTACTGGCTGACTTCTTGATGTCAGCCATTCCTTCTGCAGTAAGGTAGAATCTCAGTGTTGTTTTAATTTGCATTTCTCAAGGGACAAATGACCTTGAACTTTTCTTTCATATATTTACTTGCCATTTATATTTCTTCCTCTGAGAAGTATATGTTCACCAGAGATACCCATTTTTGTTTTTAGTTTTGTAATTTATTTCTTATTTTATTGAAGCACAAATATCAATCAGACAGTTTTAAGACAACAAGACAGATTTCATAAATTAATACACTGCAAACTGTTTTCATAATGTTTTGGTATCGTACAAGGTGCATACATGATATTATACTTACAGACATTATTATAGCACATGTCTCTTATCAGTAAATTAAGAGTGTAGCTGTTTACTTATCTTATTTTTTATACCTGAATTATATCAAAAATTCAATAATTATTTTCCTAGTGGATGACCATAGTACTAGAAGCCGACAAAATATCCTGTGCAACCAGCATCAGTGCAAATCTTGCCTCTCATAGGATTATGTAGAAGCACAGGGTTATCTATCCCAACTGTAATGTCTATACACACACAGCATGATTTTTTCTTTCTATACCTCTTCCTTTGTCTACACCTGCCAAAGGTGGGCACTCGATTATCATTCAACTAACTTAGGTGCTTGAACTCGAGAAAACAATCCAACAAAGTCCAGCAGTCCACAAAAATAGTGAGTTATTCAAAAAAGCTGTTGACCATAGCCATTTACAGCTCAGCTTAATATTATGGCCCCATGATGTATACTTCATTTCTGTACTTTTCTGCTGGATGGTTAAGACCTAGATAGAGCAAGACTTATATACCAACACATGTACTTTATGTTTCTTATGTAGTCAGTGAAGTCCCCTGAGAGTTTATCTTGTAGTCCTGTACATTATTCTGAAGATCCTTTGTCTGTGTCATCCATCTAGATGAGTCACAGCCAATGCTTGACAAGTTTGCACTCTGTGAGAGCCTCAGAGAAAGTTTTCTCTCCATGTGACTCTCACCAGGAACACTATAGAACTTCAATCTCTTTCCTCTGTGGCTCCATAATCTCCTTGATCAGAAAATTTGGAGCTCAACTGAGTTTCATGATGTTGCAATACAAGTTCTTCTATGTCCTGAGTCTTTGCTGACCTTGAAAGGCTAGAGCCAAAATGTTGGCTGGCCTTGTGGCTCTTCTATTTCTCCAACTCTGATTTGTGAACTTAGGTTGTTAATCATCCAGAAGAAAAGCTAATTAGTATCCTGCAGCATATGCCATTCACTTTGCCTTATCTGACTCAATTGGTTTTAGTTGTTGTTGTACGTTTCCTTTTGTATTTCTGCTTATCACTTGTTATACTAGGGAGACTATACGATATTTAAACATGCGTATCTGGTTTACTTCACTTATGAGTATATGTTCAAGTGGCATCCACTTCAGTATAAATGCTTCAAACTTATCATTCTTAATAGCTGAGTAATACTCCATTATATAGAAATACCACATCTTTTTCAACCATTCCTCATGTGATGAACATCTTGGTTATTTCCAAGATTTTGCTATCACACATCGCACTGCTATAAACATAGGTATACATATATGACTATGATACAATGTTTTCAGATTCTTTGCGAGAATTCCCAGTAGGAGGATAGCCGGCTTGAATGGGATTTCTAGTCCTACTCTTTTGAGGAGTCTCCACACTGACCTCCACAATGGTTGTACCAGTCTACATTCCCACCCGCAGTGGAGAAGTGTTCCCTTTTCTCCACAAGCTCTCCAACATCTGTTGTTGGTTGATTTCCTTATGATAGTCATTCTTTATGGAGTGAGATGGTATCTCAGTGTTGTTTTTATTTGCATTTCACGAATGGCTAGTGATGTAGAGCATTTTTTCATATATTTATTTGCTTCTTTAATTTCGTCCTCTGAGAAGTGTGTATTCATCTCAGATGCCCATTTCTGAATTGGGTCTTTAAACTTGAGCACCCTCTTATACCTTAGTTCTTTGTATATTCTAGACAGTAGTCCTCTGTCTGATTGCTTATTAGTTAGGATTTTTTCAAAGTTTGTGGGTTGTCTTTTCACTCTGTTGACAATTTCTTTTGACATGCAGAATCTCCTTAAGAGTTTATCCCAGTTGTTGATTCTTTCAAGAGCTTCCCGTGCGAACATATGTTTGTTCATGAACTCTTTACCTACCCTTATGTCTTCAAGAGTTCCTCCTACTTTCTCTTCCAGGAGATTGAGTGTTCCTGTTTTAACGTTTAGATATTTAATCCATTTTGACTTTAACTTAGTGCATGGTGATAGAGCTGGGTCAAGTTTTAGTTTTTGGCATGAAGAAAGCCATGTTTTCCAGTAACATTTGTTAAAGAGGCTATCTTTCTTCCAGTGAGCTTGTGTAGCCCCTTTGTCAAACATAAGATGGCTGAGTGTTTTTGTAGATGCCTCTGCATCTTCTAATCTAGTCCACTGATCCTCAGGTCTATTTTGTTGCCAATACCATGTTGATTTTATCACAGTGGCTTTGTAGTATAATTTCAAATCAGGAATTGTGATACCTCCTGCCTTGTCTTGATTGGCCAAGATTGCCTTTGCTATTCTAGGTCATTTGTGGTTCCAAATAAATTTTAGGATTGATTTCTCTATATCTGGCAGTTTGATAGGGATTGCATTAGATCTGTACAGCAATTTTGGGAGTATGGCCATCTTCACGAAGTTGGTTCTTCCTATCCAGGAGCATGGAATATTTTTCCATTTTCTGAAATCCTCTATAATCTCTTCTCTTAGGGCATTGTAATTTTCCATGAAAAGATCTTTGACTTCCTTGGTTAAGTGAATCCCAAGGTATTTCATTTTCTGTGACACTATTGTGAAAGGTATTGTTTCTATTGTTTCCCTTTCAGTGTGTTTCTTATCTGTGTAGAGGAATGCTACTGACTTCTGCGTATTGATTTTGTATCCTGCTATGCTACTGAATTTCCCTATCAGTTCTAGTAGTTTCTTGGTGGAATTTTTGGAGTCTTCCAAGTAAAGTATCATGTCATCTGCAAATAGTGATAATTTAACTTCTTCTTTTCCTACTCTTATTCCCTTTATTTCTCCCTCTTTTCTAATAGCTGTTGCTAAGGATTCCAAGACTATATTGAATAGGAGGGGTGATAGAGGACATCTTTGTCTTGTACCTGATTTAAGAGTAAAAGATTTCAGTTTTTCCCCATTTAGGATTATATGAGCTTTTGGGTTGTCATAGATGACTTTTATCAAGTTAAGATAGAGTCCATCTATTCCAATTTTCTGTAGGACCTTGAACATGAATGAGTGTTGGACTTTGTCAAAGGCTTTCTCTGCATCAATTGAGATGATCAAGTGGTTTTTAGATTTCAGTCTATTAATATA
>PVKA01028618.1:0-23649 GCA_004027165.1 Ctenomys sociabilis
GCACACAGAACACCAAATAACCTCAAACCAAGTAGAAACACACCAAGACATATAATAGTTAAGATCCCAGAAATCCAACACAAAAATAATATACTGAAAGCTGCTAGAGAGAAGAAGGAGCTCACTTTGAAAGGAAAACCAATCAGAATAACAGCTGACTTCTTCACACAAACAATAAAGGCAAGGAGAGCATGAAGCAAAGTTCTTCAAGTCCTACACGAAAACAAATTCCAGCCCCGACTACTATACCCTGCAAAACTCTCTTTCAAGTTTGATGGAGAAGTGAAATACTTCCACGACAAAGAACAACTAAAGAATTTCATGATGACAAAGCTATCCCATCACAGGATGCTGAAAGATGTTCTAGAGAGAGACCACAATGCCCAGAACTCCATGAATGAGAATGGAAGGAACCCACTAAACAGGGCAGTCAATTAAACACAGGTTACAAGGAGTAAACAACACCAGGTAAATATCATGAAAAACACAAGACAGCACATTTCAATTATAACCATTAATGTAAACGGACTCAATTCTCCAATTAAGAGAAATAGACTGGCACAGTGGATTAGGAAACAAAATCCAACAATACACTGTATACAAGAAACACACTTAACTCAAAAGGACATTCATAGGCTCAAAGTCAAGGGATGGAAAACAATACTACATGCCCCAGCACCTCAGAATTCTGTTCTCAGACAGTCTCAACTTCAAACCAAGAATGATCAAACAACACAAAGAAGACGACTATATACTGGTCAGGGGAAAAATTCAAGAGCAAGAAGTAACACTCATAAATATCTATGCACCAAACACAGGAGCATCCAACTATGTAAGACAAATCTTAAGGGACATGAAAAACTTAATATCTAAGAACACAATCTTAACAGGAGATCTTAACACACCCTTATCTCAAAAAGATAGGTCAACCAGACAAAAAATTAGCAAGGAAGTAGCAGAACTGAACCAGGGCTTGGAACAAATGGACCTGGTGGACATATACAGAGTGTTCTATGCAACCACAGCTGAATACACATTTTTTTCAGCTGCACACTGGTCATTTTCCAAAATAGACCACATACTAGTCCAGAGGTCATGTCTAACTATATGCAAGAAAATAGAAATTATCCCATGCATACTATCTGACCACAATGCAATGAAATTGGAAATAAATGACAAAAGAAACCAGAAAAACCCACTAAATTCATAGAAACTAAACAACACCTTACTCAGCAATCAATGTTGCAGAAGAAATTCAACAAGAAATTCAACAAATTCTACAATTCAATGAAAATTCAACTTATCAGAATTTATGGGATGCAATGAAAGCAGTTCTTAGAGGGAAAATAAGAGCTATGAACTCACACATTAGGAAAACAAAAAGGGAATGAATTAGCACCTTAATATTGCACCTCCAACAACTAGAAAAAGAAGAGCAAACAAAACCCAGAGCACATAGATGGGAAGAAATCATAAAGATTAGAGCAGAGCTTGCCAACCTCATCAAAAAGAGGCAAAAGAAAATTCAAGTACAAGCGATAAGGAATGAAAAGGGTAAAATCACCAGAGACCCAGTGGAAATTCAGAAGATTATCAATAGTTACTTCGAGAATCTTTATGCTCACAGAATAGAAGACACAGAAGAAATGGATAGATTCCTCAAAAGGTACAAATTACCAAAACTGAATCAAGAAGATATGACAACTCTCAATAAGCCGATAACAGCCAATGAAATACAAAACGTAATAAAAAGCCTACCGACAAAGAAAAGTCCTGGTCCTGATGGATTCACAGCTGAATTCTACAAGAAATTTATAGAAGATATAATCCCCACACTCCACAAACTCTTCCACGAAGTTGAAAAGGAAAAAGTTCTCCCGAAATCATTTCTGGAGGCAAGTATAATACTCATTCCAAAACCAGGGAAAGACACAACCAAAAAGGAGAACTACAGGCCAATCTCCCTCATGAACATAGATGCAAAAATACTCAACAAAATCCTGGCAAAAAGAATACAGCAAATCATCAAGAAGATCATACACTATGACCAGGTAGGATTCATCCCAGGGATGCAAGGATGGTTCAATATTCAAAAATCTATAAATGTAATACACTATATTAATAGACTGAAATCTAAAAACCACATGATCATCTCAATTGATGCAGAGAAAGCCTTTGATAAAGTCCAGCACTTATTCATGTTCAAGGTTCTACTGAAAATTGGAATAAATGGACTCTATCTTAACTTGATAAAAGCCATCTATGACAACCCAAAAGCTCATATAATCCTAAATGGGGAAAAACTGAAATCTTTTACTCTTAAATCAGGTACAATAAAAGTATGTCTTCCATTGCCCCTCCTATTCAATATAGTCTTCGAATCCTTAGAAATAGCCATTAGAAAAGAGCGACAAATAAAGGGAATAAGAATAGGCAAAGAAGAAGTTAAATTATCATTATTTGCAGATGACATGATACTTTACTTGGAAGACCCCAAAAATTCCATCAAAAAACTACTAGAACTGATAGGGAAATTCAGTAGCATAGCAGGATAGAAAATCAATACTCAAAAGTCAATAGCATTCCTATACATGGATAACAGGCACACTGAAAGGGAAACAATAGAAACAATACCTTTTACAATAGCACTGTGGAAAATGAAATACCTTGGGACTCACTTAACCAAGGAAGTCAAAGATCTTTTCAAGGAAAATTACAACACCCTAAGAAAAGAGATTATAGAGGATTTCAGAAAATGGAAAGATATTCCATGCTCCTGGATAGGAAGAACCAACATCGTGAAGATGGCCATATTCCCAAAATTGCTGCACAGATTTAATGCAATCCCTAGCAAACTGCCACCAACATACCTCCCAGACATAGAGAAATCAATCTTAAAATTTATTTGGAACCACAAACGACCTAGAATAGCAAAGGCAATCTTGGCCAATAAAAACAAGGCAGGAGGCATCACAATTCCTGATTTGAAATTATACTACAAAGCTACTGTGATAAAATCAACATGGTATTGGCAACAAAATAGACCTGAGTATCAGTGGAATAGATTAGAAGACGCAGAGGCATCTACAAAAACACTCAGCCATCTTATCTTCAACAAAGGGGCTACACAAGCTCACTGGAAGAAAGAGAGCCTCTTTAACAAATGGTGCTGGAAAACATGGCTTTCTACATGCCGAAAACTAATACTTGACCCAACTCTATCACCATGCACTAGGTTAAAGTCAAAATCGATTAAAGATCTAAACGATAAAACAGAAACAATCTCCTGGAAGAGAAAGTAGGAAGAACTCTTGAAGACATACGGGTAGGTAAAAAGTTCATGAATAAACATATATTCGCACGGGAAGCACTTGAAAGAATCAACAACTGGGATCAACTCTTCTTAGGGAGCTTCTGAGTGTCAAAAGAAATTGTCAACAGAATGAAAAGACAACCCACAAATTTTGAAAAAATCCTAACTAATAAGAATCAGACAGAGGACTACTGTCTAGAATATATAAAGAACTAAGATATAACAGGGTCCTCAAATTTAAAGACCCAATTCAGAAATGTGCATCTGAGATGAATACACACTTCTCAGAGGACAAAATTAAAGAAGCAAATAAATATATGAAAAAAATGCTCCACATCACTAGCCATTCGTGAAATGCAAACAAAAACAACACTGAGATACCATCTCACTCCAGAAAGAATGGCTATCATAAGGAAATCAACCAACAACAAATGTTGGAGAGGTTGTGGGGAAAAGGGAACACTTCTCGACTGCTGGTGGGAATGTAGACTGGTACAACCATTGTGGAGGTCAGTATGGAGACTCCTCAAAAGAATAGGACTAGAAATCCCATTCAAGCCAGCTATCGCCCTACTGGGAATTTTCCCAAAGGATCTGAAAACATTGTATCATAGTGATGTATGTGTACCTCTGTTACATCATATGTATATGTTACCTGTGTTATAGCAGCACAATGTGTGATGTGGAAACAACCAAGATTTCCATCACATGAGGAATGGTTGAAAAAGATGTGGTATATCTATATACTGGACTATTACTCAGCTATTAAGAATGATAAGTTTGAAGCATTTATTCTGAAGTGGATGCCACTTGAACATATACTCATAAGTCAAATAAACCAGACACACATGTGTAAATATCGTATAGTCTCCCTAGTATAACAAGTGAAAAACAGAAATACAAAAGGAAACGTACAACAACAACTAAAATCAATTGAGTCAGATAAGGCAAAGTGAATGGCATATGCTGCAGGATACTAATCAGCTTTTCCTCTGGATGGTTAACAACCTAAGATCACAAGTCAGAGTTGGAGAAATAGAAGAGCCACAAGGCCAGCCAACATTTTGGCCCTAGCCTTTCAAGGTCAGTGAAGACTCAGGACATAGGAGAACATGTAATGCAACATCATGAAACTCAGTTGAGCTCCAAATTTTTGAACAAGGAGATTATGGAGCCACAGAGGAAAGAGTGAAGTTCTATAGTGTGCCTAGGGAGAGTCACATGAAGAGAAAACTTTCTCTCAAACTCTCATGGAGAGCAAACTGGTCAAGTTTGGCTCATCCACATGGATGACACAGACAAAGGATCTACAGAATAATGTACAGTACTACAAGATAAACCCTGAGAGGACTTCACTGACCACATAAGAAATATAAAGTTCATGTGTTGGTATATAAGTTTTGCTCTATCTAGATCTTAACCATCAGCAGAAAAGTATAAAAATGAAGTATAAATTGTGGGGCCATAATATTAAGCTGAGCTGTAAATGGCTATGGTCGACAACTTCTTTGAATAATTCACTATTGTTGTGAAATGCTTACTGTGATGGATTGTGGTGTCGAGTTCAAGCACCTAAGTTAGTTGAATGACAATGGAGTGCCCACCTTTGACAGGAGTAGACAAAGGAAGGGGTATAGAAAGAAAAAATCATGATGTGTGTGTATGAACAGTACAGTTGGGATAGATAACGCTGTGCTTCTACATAATCCTATGAGAGGCAAGATCTGCACTGATGGTGGTTGGACAGGATATTATGTCAGCTTCTAGTACTATGGTCATCCACTAGGAAAATAATTATTAAATTTTTGATATAGTTCAGGTATAAAAAATAAGTAAGCAGCTACACTCTTAGTTTACTGATAAGAGATATCTATAAATATAATGTCATGTATGCACCTTCTATGATACCAAAACATTATGAAAACAGTTTGCAATGTATTAATTTAATGAATCTGTCTTGTTAAGGTGTCTTGAAACTGTCTGATTGATATTTGTACTTCAATAAAATAAAAAAAATTAAACTAAGTCTAGAAATAATGTAAATTAAAGATATACATCTTTTTCATGTTTCTCTCAGAAACACGTTTTGTTCAACATTCAACATCTAATTTATATCATTCTTCATATAGAATTAAAGAAAAAAAGGAGAAAATATATTTATAACCAGAAACAAAAGGAAAGTGTTCCTATGAGTACTTGTATTTGGGGGGGCAGGGTAGGAACCAGGGATTGACCTCAGGCCCTTGCACTTGTCAAAGAAGTGCTTATTCCACTGAGCCACCTTCCCAGCCCCTGCTTGTAGTGAGATAGTGTAGAGGTCCTTGCCTAGACAAAGAGGAAAAATAAGTGAGAGGTAAAATGATCAGAGAGAAAAATCACAGATCATATGAGCACACAGAAAACTCAGAGTAGTCTATAGACAAATAGAACCGAGAAAAATATTCAACATGGCTGCTGAACATGAGAAAAATATGCAAAAATAGGGTGATATTTCCCTATACTACCAACAAAGACATAATTTAAATTCAAATTTCTGATAACTCTCAGCAAACTAGGAATAGAAAGGAACTTCCTCAGCCTGAAAAGGGGGGACATCAACATCAAGCCCACTCTAACATCACACTTAAGAGTGCAGAAGGCTGTGTGCTTTTCAGTTCTGCAGTGTTGGGAAATTCCAGCCAGTGCAAGTCATCGGGGAAGAAACAGGGAGGGAGCAAGGAATGGAGAGAAGAAACTGAGTATTAGAGAAGAGCAAGTAAAACTGCCTTTACTCATAAACAATATGATCATCTATGCTAGAGTCAGGTGAACTTTACAAAAAAAGTTAATAAAACCAATAACTAAGTTTAGCATTACTGGATGGAAAGTCAAAGTATTAAAATTTATTGACCATTTCATGTACCAGCAACTAATAATCAGAAATAGAAATTGAAACATATTTAAAATATCATATACCTACAAATAAGTCTGACAATGAATGTGAAAAACTTCTGTACTGAAAACCATAAAACATTTCTCCAAGAAAGAAAATGCTTCAATAAATGGAGAAATAATCCCCTTTTAGGGGTGAAAGATATGAATTCAATTTATTTCTCAATTCTCTCAGAACTGGTCCTTCGATTCAATACAATCCCAAAGAAAGTACTAGTAGGCTCTTTTAGGGGGTATAAATTAACATTTCAAACAGAACTCAAACTAGTTGAACCAACTTTGAAAAAGAACAAAATTGAATGAACACTATTTGACTTTAAAATGTATTAACACAGCTACAATGATCAGGTTTGAGGAGATTCCCTTGGGTTGCGTGGGTGAGCCCAGTGTAATGACAAGCATCTGTGTAGGAGGCAGACGGAAGGAGAAGAGTTAGTAGCAAGCCATGTGGCCACTAAAGAAATTGCAGAGATTTGAGGAAATGGCCACAGCCAAGGAATGTTCTTGGTTTCTAGAAGCTAACAAAGGTGAAGAAGCAGATTGATCCCTAGGGACTTCAAAAAAGAATCCTACTCATACCTTGATTTATCTCAGTGAAACTGATTTTGGACTTCTGAGCTCCAGAACTGGAAGACAATTAATTTGTGTTGTACTAAACCACCAATTTGCTTCAACATGAGGAGATGAGTACAATATGGAAAGTCATAAATGAAGTCACTACCTCAATTGTGAAGAAGATTTTGTAGGCATATATACACATCCGAGTTGTAAGCTTTATTTCATCATAGCATCCCCAAAAATAAAACACTTAGCAATCAGTCTAACAAGGGAAATCAAAGCTATGCAGTGAAAATTACAATACTCTGAAGAAAAGAAATTGAAGAGGATTCCAGAAAATGAAAGACATTTCTTGCTCATGAATAGAAAGAACCAACATTACAAAAATGGTCATGCTCTCAAAACTGTTATGCATATTCAATGCAATCCCAATAAAAATACTAGTACTTTTTCTCTCAGAAAGTATTCCTAAAATTCATCTAGAATCAGAAAAGACTTAGAATAGCAAAAGAAATTATGGGCAACCAGGGCAAGGCAGGAGGCATTACAATCTCTGACTTAAAAATTACACTACAAAGCTGTGTATAAATTCAGCATGGTACTGAAAAAAAGTCAGACTTGAGGATCAATGGGACAGATTAGAAGGTGCAGACACAACTACAAACTCACTCAGGTACCTTATCTTTGGCGAGTGGCTAAATACTCTCACTGCAAGAAAGATATCCCCTTAAATAAATGGTGCTGGAAAAAATGGCTTTCCATATGCCAAAGACTAAAAGCAGATCCACATCTATCACCATACATTAAACAAAGTCAAAATGGATTAAAGATCTAAATACTACAACAGAAACACTAAATCAACTAGAAGAAAGAACAACTAGAAATCCTTTTTTATTTTTTGAAAAAAGTGTACAAATTAGACTTAAAACAAAAAAATTATAAGTGATAAGGAATTTCACTTAACAAAGTATAGAATTTCACAGTATTTGTTGTAACACATAGTGCTGTTGAAGACATAGGGGTAGACAGAGAGTTCATGAACAGAAATGAAATTACTTGGGGAATACGTCAAAGAACCAATAATCTTTATCTTTTTAACAGTTATTTGCATATCAAAAGAAATTACCAACAGAGTAAAAAGAAAACCCACAAATGGGTAAAAAGCTTTAATCAGCTGTCCCTCAGACAAAGAACTTCTATCCAAAGCATATGAAAAACTGTAAACTTCAGGTTCCCAAATTCAAAGATGTAATCAAAAAATGTGCATCTGAGATGAATACACACTTCACAAATAAAGATATACAAATGGCAAATAAGTATATGAGAAAAATGCTCAACGTCATTGCTCATTCAAGAAATGCAAATTAAAAAAACACAAAGATTCTGTCTCTCCCCAGTAAGAATGGCTGTCTTCAAGAGCTCTACTAATAGCAAATGCTGGCAAGAAAGAATCTGGAAGAGCAAATAAAATCCAAAAGGTACAACAGATACTGTGAAAGGGAAAGAAACTGCCTGAAAGGAAAGAACAACTGAGATGAGGGAAAAGAGAAAAGAAAAAAAAAATTTTTATAGTTTTCTGCTGGATGGTTAAGACCTAGATAGAGCAAGACTTATATACCAACACATGTACTTTATGTATAAAAATGAAGTATACACCAAGGGGCCATATTATTAAATTGAACTGTAAATGGCTATGGTTGACAACTTCTTCTGATAACTCCTATTGTTGTGGAATGCTGGACTGTGATGGATTGTGGTGTCGAGTTTAAGCACCTAAGTTAATTAAATGGCAATGGAGTGCCCATCTCTGACAAGTGTAGACAAAGGAAGGGGTATAGAAAGGAAGAATCATGATGTGTGTGTATGGACAGTACAGTTGGGATAGATAACGCTGTGCTTCTACATAATTCTATGAGAGGCAAGATTTGCACTAATGGTGGTTGGACAGATTATTATGTCAGCTTCTAGTACTATGGACAACCACTGGGAAAATAACAAGGTAGAAAGTGTTAATTATTGAATCTTTGATGTAATTCAGGTATAAAAAATAAGATACGCAAACAGCTACACTCTACTTACTGATAAGAGACATACGGTATAATAATGTCTGTAAGTATAATATCATGTATGCACCTTCTATGACACCAAAACATTATGAAAATGGTTTGTAATGTATTAATTTGTCAAATCCATCTTGTCAAGGTATCTTAAAACTGTCTCATTGATATTTGTACTTCAATAAAACAAAAATAAAAAATAAATAAGTAAATAAATATTCAAAAAAATAAAAATAAAAGTAAAATAAAAACAGAAAGGAGTGAAATACATGTATAAAGGTAGCTAAGATAGTTGTACTACGAATTTCTATCAGCTTTTTGAAAGGAAAATTTAATGCTTAAGTTTTGTTTAAATATTTTATTTTCTTTAAAATAAAAAAATATATGCTTTAAACCCATATGACAATTGTCTATTTTACATACACATATATAGCTATATATATATACATATATATATATATATAGCCATACATATACATACATAAATATTTGTGTTTATATTCTTCTGAAGGCTGTATGGTTATACAGTTTTAAATCTTTACTCTACCTGGAATAAGTGATTTCAAATTTATTTTTATCTTTCCACTTAAGAATATCTAACTTGCCTAGTATGACTTATTAAATTGATGACATCAACAAAACTATTAAACAATATGTAATTTATAACACCACAAAATAAGATGCCGAGGGATCCATCCATAAATCTAAAAATCTCATTATGTGAGAGCTTTACAGAAAAATGTATGAATCTTTATGGAAAGGTATTAAGATTTTTAAAAAGAATGGGCAATATATCACATTTAACATTGGAAAGTTTCAATAGCAGGAAGATATTTTTTGCCCACAAATGAAGTCATAGATTTAATATATTTTAATGAAAATCCTAACACACATAAAACAGGGGCTTCAACTCCTGTTATCATAGGAATAGAAAAATAGATGAATGACCTGAATAGTTACATCTGTATGGAGGAAATATAGGAAGGAGTTGGAATTGCAAATCAGTGGACATTCAACTGTTCAATGTACTACTCAATAAACGTTATTATAATTATCCTTTTTTCTTCTTTTTGAGACAGGGTCTTGCTATATAGTTTCAGCTGGCCTCATGCTCACTTTTGTAGCCCCTAGGATGGTCTTGAACTCACAGAGATCCTCCTGTCTCAACCTCCCAAGTGCTAGGATTACAGGTGCGTGTCACCATGCCTTGTTCTGGGGCCACAAAGTGGGCACTCGCATCCGGGGCCTAGACAGGCATTCCTGGAGATCCTGGGCCAAGACTGCAAGGCATGCTGGGCCAGCGATCAAACTTGGGCTCTTGTGCTTACCACATAAGTGCTTATGCCTCTGAGCTGTCTCCCTGGCCCAGGATAATTATTCTTAAGAGGACATATAAAAATAAATTGTTGCATTAGTACCATTTATTGCATGCATGCATTAATGCAGGTTTGCCCTTTTGCTAGATGTTATGAATAGAAAAATGAAAAGTAGAAAGTCCTTCAGTAGGTGCATCCACATTTGGAAGTATGGGCTGGGAATGGCTGTGTATGTCTGTATACAACCCCAGCACTGGAGAGGCTAGATTAGTGTAGCTTGGGCTACAAAGGAAGTCCTGATCACCCTAAACTACATAGTCAGGACCTGTCTCAGAGAAAAAAGGGGTGAATTAGGAAAAATGCAAACAGTAATGGGAGTAATAACAAAAACAGGGATATAATCTGCCTGTGAATGCAAGAGAAGGAGGGTTTCAAAAGGAAAGATGATTCAGTATAGATAAAAGGGAGCTTGTCTAATGAAGTAAGTAGGGAGGAGTGAAATGGAAGCACATTATTTAGAAAAGCCATAAACATGGACATATTATCCAGTAATCTCACTGGAAGGTGTTTCTCAAGAAAACAATGTTACAAGAGGAAGTCACAGGTATTCCTCGGGATGTACGCAGTGCCTATCATCCTGTCAATGCATTCTATTCTGTCCCTCAGTTCCGTTCCGTTCCGTTCCGTTCCGTTCCCCTCCCTTCCCTTCCATTCCATTCTCTTCTGTTCTGTTCTGTTCTGTTGTTCTGTTGTTCTGTTCTGTTCTGTTCTGTTCTGTTCTGTTCTGTTCTGTTCTGTTCTGTTCTGTTCTGTTCTGTTGTTCTGTTCTGTTCTGTTCTGTTCTGTTCTGTTCTGTTGTTCTGTTCTGTTCTGTTCTATTGTTCTGTTCTGTTGTTCTGTTCTATTATTCTATTCTTTTTAATGTATTTTAGTATAGAGTCTCCGGGGTCTCACGACACAGATCAGACTCGTAGTGATCTTCCTGTTTTCAGCTTCCCGAGTGCTGGGATTACAGGCCCGCACCACCACACCCAGTCTCATTCGCTGTCTCTGCACGCCCTGGGGGTGGGGCCGGCACAGCACACTGGCGATCGAACCCGGGTCACTGCCCCTGCCTATGCAGGCGCTCTAGTTGGGCGAGCTATCTGGCTGGCTATTCTATTCTACTCTTGATATAAATGTTTAGAATAAATTCCATTCCATTCCATTCCTCCCATCTGTTCAGTGTACTGAGTCTTGGAAGCGAGACACTGCTCAGAAGTGAGATGCGGGAGGAGAGCACTCTCCATATCCAGTGGAAAATGTCTTCCACAGAAACCATTCTAAGTACGTGTGTGGCCTTCATTGGCTTACATTATTTTCAGCTTGGACATGGACCACCATATCGCCCTCTCATTCATGTGCAGTATCACATCTATAAATGAGAGAGATCGGTATAGATTTTAAAACAGCTTATTATGGCCAGCTAAAAGAAGTAATTGGCGTATTTGTGAATGACAGCTCTATTTAGGACTCTATGTCTCTAACAAATAGGCATTTGTTAATTTAATTTTTTCCATCATTTTATTGAAAAACAAAGAGCAATGAGACAGTTTCAAATCAAATTGGTAGGACAGTTTCAATAATTAACACATTGCATACTTCTTAATTTAAAATGTTTTGCTTATGGGCCAGGGAGATAACTCAGTAGAATAAGAATTTGCCTGGCAAGTGGAAGGGCCTGAGTTCAATCCCTGGTTCCACAATAAATAAATAAATAAATAAATAAATAAATAAGTAACAAATAAATAAATAAATGTTTTCCTATTTATTATATAGTATTGCCTTGCCTTACAAGGATTACAAAACCCATTTATGAGAGTCAAACCCATGTTCTCATTTACACTTTAATAACCTTTTTGGTGACAGAATATGGTTTGAAGACAGAATTAGTAAAATAAATTTGATAATTAATTTTTATAGGACTAAATTAATTATCCATTTATTTGCTATCCCAAGCTTTGGAAAGAATAGATCAGTAACCAAGAAACATTTCTCTACTCTAATTGTATATGCAGTGATACATCAAATCATCAATATAAACAGAACGTCTTTAGCATATTTATATTTTGTCACTCATGTATTATTTGTAACACGTCAGAAGGAAATGCTCAAGGAAATAAGACATCATAAAGACTCACTATTTACAACTGACCACAGGTGTTAAAGTTTTTGTTAACTGGTGATTTTTGTGTGTGTGTTAAAGCATTCATAAACCTAGAAAAGCTTCAGTATTTCCTACATCCCTAACTGCAGTCCATGAGCATCTCACTAGAAATGGACTGAAATTTGTGTTTATATCATTTTTAGAAAATTGCTAACATTTTTATAATATAAATGATTTCCTGGGCATTAGTAAATAAATTTTTTAAACAAATATAAAAAATGAGTTCACTAAACATATTTGTCAATAATTGATGTTCTTATAAATGAGCCTCATCAATTTATAAATAAAGCAGGAGTTATACAAATTCATTCTTTTATTCAGGCATTAATATTATCATTCATTTATTTAACAAAAGTAAGTTTAAAACATGTCTAGGTAGCAACTGACAATTGTATTAAATTTAGAACAGACTCACAAATTATTTTCTCATGGGGATTTTTATGGGACCTGATCAAATGTTATATCAAGATTCCTGCTTTCAATATGAGCTGTGGACCTCTCACAATGCAATCATTTGGGATGCCTGTTCAGATGTAGATTTCTAGCTGGGAATGGTAATGCATGTCTGTAATTTCTGCACCTAGGATGTTGAGACTAGAGGATCACCAGGAGTTCAAGGCTATCCTGGGATACATAGTGAGTTAAAGACTAGTCTGAACTACAGAGAAAGAACTTGAGTAGATTTCTGGGCCATTGTCTGTCTGTCTGTCTCTCTTTCTCTCTCCCTCTCTCTCTCTCTCCAGTTCTATGTGTGCAACATAGAAATTTATATTTTAATAGGTTCTCCAGATGATTCCTAGAGATCTCAAGTTTAAACCTTTTTATTCTAGGATGTCATACTCTTAAGGTCTTCCTTTCTGATCCCCTGTGATTTATTTTTTCCTTCTTATAATTTCTACACAAGTTTGTTAGTTTTAACAGTTTTCTTTTGCTTCCCTGAACCATCTTCACCCAAGGAATAGATAAAAACAGCTGGGGAGGTATAATAAGCTTAGAAGTGAGACCTCTGGTTGTGAAGTAGGACCCCACTCCTCACTTGTCCTTTTCCCTTCTGCTTTATTTCTTATAGTTGAAAGGTAACACCTGTATATTCCCACTACTAAAATTACTTATGAGTTACCCAGAGTGAATTATTCTCTATTGGACCATATATCAGAGTCATTTGTCACACATAGGTTCACCATGCTAGAAGAAATAGTGAACATTTTAAATTGTGTTTTATGTAACCCATTCATATTCAAGCAAAAATTGAACTTTAGATGATGAACACTACCATGACTGAGATAAAAATACAATAGATGGAATTAAGAAATGAAACATTAAAAACAGAATAGTCACCTAGAAGATAGGGTAGTGATAATTATTCTAAGGAAACATAGAAAATAAAAATCTAAAAAAATAAAAATAAAACTATAAATGGGATAACTTCAAACAATCCTGTACATGTGTGAATGAAATTCCAAAGGAAAGAATGAAACTGTAAAAGTTTGCTGCATAAAAGACTAAATAAAGATCAAATTAATAACACAAGTTTCTCTTCTTAAAATATCCTATTAGCAAAGAGAAGAAGCCATGGGCTGGGAAAAAAATTCCCTACAAATCCTGTTTTAGAAAAATACTTGGAAGAATCCCTGCAAGGTGGTGGAGAGAAGTCCTGAGCGTGAGTGAGGTTCGGTAGTTCAGCAGAAGATTCGGAAGCTGTTCTGAAGCTATTCTACTTGCTCAGACTCTCTGGCAAAATAGCTGTGTGTGAATCACACATATGCTGTGTCATTGGAATATTTATTTTGTGTTTCCATTGGATAGCTTGAGTTTTTATATCTGGAGGTTTGAGTTTTTGTTTGTTTCTTGATTTATTTAGTAGTGTACAATTATGTTATGTACTTTCATGGTTCTGTGTTTATTATGCATTTAATTTTGTGTGCCTTTCCTTCCCTTGGCTCTGATTTAGCAGATGTCTAGGTGTTCCCCTCATCTCACACTGCTCCCTGTCTTGCTTCTTCACTGAAAACTCCTAAGCAATATTATTACCATATTTCTTTATTCTTTTTCTAAACACATAAACTTCTCCTAGGTTTTTAATTTCCCATATGTGGCTCCCACAACCACTCTTTCTTCTCTAGTATCAACTCTTTGTCCTTCCCATCCTAAGCCTCTGTGCTCCTGTATCTTACCTGGACTATTGCTCTTCCATCAGCAGATTCTGACAGCCATATAGCTTCCCTCAGTCACAAAATAAACCTCCTCCTTCCCATATCTCATCCCAAAAATACCCTCTATAATTTCTCAATTCTAACTTTTCAACTGCATGACAAAGACTCCAATAGAATCTGACCCCACATCACTCTGTTCTTCTCATCTGCCCAGGTCCACTCCTTACACACACCATTCTTAGTGTCCTATAATCCTCATCCAACCACCTTGCATTGTTTTTTCCCTGCTTTACCTATGTTATTGCATGACAATCAGCAACTCTAAATGATCATAGTGTGCATAAGGGATAGAGGGGGCAAGTGTAACTCCAAGGACTATCATATGCATATAAGTGGTGTATGATTGAATCTGTTGGTGCTGTGGTAACCAGAAGAAATTCACAGGGCCAGAAGTAAACATAGGGACAGAGTCCAAATCACTTAAAGTAGATAATAGAAGGACTAAATATTTGCACTAGATATACAAAGCTGAAAATTATTCATGGGAAGGCAACATCCTACTAAAAATTGCCATATAAGCTATAAGCTCTCCTCACCTTTCCTCCAACTGCAGTACCCATTGCCAAAGAAGAAGGGAAAGGGGAGAATATATATACACAGACACACATGAGCATGGGAACGCAAGGCAATAGAAGATCCCTATGTTTATTCAAATCTCCCATGACAGAGCAAGGGCTCACAAAGAGATAAGAAAACAAACACCATGTAGCAGAAAAGTTCCTAGAAGGGACAAATAAAATAGATGAATTCAGAGGAAATGAATCAAAAGTTCACAGTAATTACATTGAGTAAGCCCATGATGGGAATTTTTGGAAAATTAAAAAAAAAAAAAAAAAAGTAGATGAGCTAACAAAAACAGTCCAAAATTTGAATGATAGACTAAATAAGGAAATAGAGTCCTTGAAAAGATGTCAGATAGAAATACCTGAAATAAAAAACTATATAGAATGAATAAGTTGCAGAAGTGACCACTATATTAGGGCTGGGGAGATAGCACAGCAGCACCAGCACCTGCCTGGCAAGTACAAGGTCCTGAAATCAATTCTTAGTACAAAAACAGAAAAGAGAATGAAGTGATGACCAATATACAAAGAAACTGTTAGGAAGGGAAAAGGAATTAGGATGGGGGAAAGGGGAAAAGAAGGAAGGGAAAAAAGAAAAAATGCAAGTTCTTTACATTATTGATATCTCTTAGTTCATAGAAAAGGGAGGTTTGTGCCACTATCAGATGGACAACTTTTAATAATATGCAAAGTGTTAACTATTGTTATTTTCCTATCATATTATTATAAAATGTGGTTCTACATTTTTCCCATAAAATATAAAGGAAATAACCAATAGGAAAGATGGAGTGTCTGATATTGAGGGAAAAATAGTGAATTACAGTGAAGAGTTAAAAAAAGCCCAAACAGAAAATAAGAGGCGTTAGCAACTAGTAGTAATAAGAACTCCTCACCTTTAAGTGAGGTTGAATGGAAGTAGAGAAAAACTAGAAGATAGAACAAATGGATTTACTAACATATTTCAAAAAATTATACAAAAAATTTTCAAATATAAGAAAACAAGATAACATACAAGTGATGTTGATAGAACACCAAACAATATATGATGACAAAGAAAGTTCAGAAAAACATACTTTTATGAAATTACCAGATAAAAAGCAAAAATACAAAACTTTAAAAGTACCCAGAGGTAAAAATAGAAAAGAAAAAAAGAAAGAAAGAAAACAAAGCATGTTAATGGTAAACTAATCAAAATCACATCAGATTTCTCAACACAAATTGTAAAGCCAGGAGAACTTGGAGTTTTACAAGCCCTAAAAACAAATAACTTCCAACCCAGATTAACTTATGTAGATAAGGTGTTCTTTAAAATAGATGAAGAAATTAGCTATTCATGAAAATGACTCAAAAGATATCTGAGTACTAAACCAGCTCTCGAGAAAATATTTAAGAATAGTCTTGAAAAACAAAATCATGAAATGAATACAGCTAAAAAAAAAAATAAAATAAAGAGGAAATTAGTGGAATCAATGGATAAACAGCAATAAAAATGCCAGGACAAGAAGAATCAAAAAAAGAATACACAAACAGATAAAAGATACAATGATAGTACAACTCAGTGAAATTTTTAGGACACTTTGAAAGCATCTCTAAGAAGAAAATTCATTGTAATCAATGCACACCTAGGGAAAACAGAGCAAGCCCCAATAAACAAGCTTATGAGAAATCTTAAGTTACTCAAGGAACAAGAACAAACCAGCCTCAAACTGAAATTAAGGATGGAAATTATGAGTGTGCCTAAGGAGAGTCACATGAAGTAAAAACGTTCTCTCAGGCTTTCACAGAGAGCAAATTGGTCAAGCAACAGCCATGAGTCATTCACATGGCTGACCCTGACAAAGGATTGCAAACTGTGGTACAGGGTTACAGCATAAATCCTGAGGGGATTTGACTTATCAGATACAAAAGTTACATTTCTTGTTATATAGGTCTTGCTTTATCTTGGTCTTAACCATCCAGCAGAAAAGTATAAAAACAAGGTATTAAAAAATTAAGCCATATTAATATGCTGAGCTTTAAAAGGCTCAAGTCAACAATTTCTGACATTGCCAGTCCTACAGATAAGTCACTACTCTTATGGGCTGCTAGACTGTATTGGATTATTTTTGGTGAATCCACACACCTACAATATTTTTTTTGGTGGACTGGGAATTGAACTCAGACCCTTGAACTTGCCATGGAAGTGTTATTCTACTGAGCCATCTCCATGGCCCCACAATATTTAAATGGCAATAGAATACCTATCTCTGAAAAAAACTAAACAAAAAAGGGGTTACAAATGAAAGACCATTTTGTATCTGTATAAACAAAATAGGAGAGATACGTTGCTACTTTCTCTTAATTCAATGAGAAAAAAGGTTTGTACTAATAGTATTTGGACAGGATTTCATGTCTGCATCTTGTACTATGAATAACTACTATGAAAATAATAATATGAAATGTATTAATTATTGAAACTCTCCTACTAACCTGTTTTGAAACTGTCTCATTGCTATTTGTTTCTCAATAAAATTAACAAAAAAGAAAAGAATGGAAATTATAATGATGCGAGCAATGATAAATAAAATTAAAACTAAAAATCTTAAAGAAAAAATGGCACTGAAGAGCTAACTCTTTAAAAGAGTGAAATAGACAAGCCATTGGACAGGCTCACCAAGAAAGAGAAAAGATTCATATTAATGCAGTTAGAAATGAAGAATGAAATCACAACAGACACTAACAAAATCCAGATACTAGTAACTACTTTGAAAAATTATGTTTCAACAAATTAGGAAATTTAAAAGAAATGAACAGATTCCTATACACATAAAACTACCAAAACTAATGAAGAAGATACAAATATATTTACTAACCCAATAATAAGCAATGAAATTGACACAGTAATAAAGAATATACCATATAAAAAAACAGCCCAGGGGGCCTGGGGAGATAGCTCAGTAGAATAAGTGCTTGCCTGGCAAGCACAGGGTACTGAGTTCAATCCCTGAAAAAAAAAAAAAAAAAAAAAAAAGCCCAGGACCTGATGGAGTCACTGCGGAATTCTACAAAATCTTTAAGGGTGTTATATCACCAATATTTATCAAACACTTCAAACAAGTTGGAAAGGGTGGAGTGCTTTCAAGTTCTTTTGTGAAAGACAGTATAACTTTGACCCCAAAACCAGATAAAGACCCCCAAAAGCCCTATAGGACAATCTCCTCAATGAACATAAATACAAAAATCCTCAAAAAGATATTAGCAAATAAATGTAGTACATTATCCAAAATATGATACATTATGATCAAGAAGTTTTGTCTCAGAAATGCAAGGTCGTTTCAACACATGTAAGTCAATAAATGCATTACATCACACAGGAGCATGGTCAGATCAATTATATACTTTGAAAACTATATAATCATTTCAATAGATACAGAAAACATTTTTTTACAAAATCCAGTGCCCTCTCATGAAAAACTCTGGAGCAAACAGTTATAAGGACTTAAGTATGATAAAAGCTATTTACAATAAACCAATTACCAGCAACAAATGGGGAAAAGTCAAAAGTATTGTCCATAAAATCAGGAACAAGATAAGGATATCTTCTATCACCTCCTCTATGCAAGACAGTACTTGAAACATGAGCCACAGCAACTAGGCAAGAGAAAGAAAAGGAATACATAGAACAGAAAGAACTCAAATTATCATATATATTGAAATGACATGATAGCCTACAAAGAACTGTAACTCTTATAATTAATAGTCAACATTAGCAAAATAGCAGGATACAAGATTAGCACACAAAAGTCATTAGCATTTGTGTACACCAATGAATGGGATGAGAAGAAAATTATGAAAATTATACCTTTCACAGTAGCTTCAGAAAATAAAATGCCTAGTAATTGAGCTAATCAACGAAGTGAAAGACCTCTCTGCAGTAATTTAAAGAAGGAGATTGAAGAGAACATCAGAAAATTGAAAGACATTCCCCTTTCCAAGACAGGTAGAACAAATACTGTCAAAATGGCCAAAGTCCAAAAACTGTTATACAGATTCAATGCATCCAAATCAAAATGTCACAAACATACTTTATAGATCTAGAGCAAACAATTCTAGAATTCATGTGAATCTAGAAAAGACTCACACGGGAACAAGAAATTTAGGACAATAAGAGCAAAGAAATAAAAAGTGTGCTTGACTTCAAGCTCAATTACAAAGCAATAGTGGTAAAGATAGTATGGTACTGGAACAAAACAGTTACATGGATCGATGGAACACCAATGAGGATACAGAAACCATCCATGATGCATTCAACTATTTGATCTTTGACAAAAGGGCCAAAAGTACTTGTTGAACAAAAGGCAGCCTATTCAACAATAACTTTGGGAAAATTTTTTTATCTGTCTGCAGAAGATTATAAATGGACCCTTATCTTCACTGTATACTAAATTAAAATCAAGCATTGAAATAAAAATATTAAATCTTCTAGAAGACAAAATAGGTCAAATACTTGAAGGCATAAACAAAGGAAAATGATTTGAGCAAGCATACAGGCCCCGCCTGTGAGTGGGATGGCCCAAGGCCCGCCGGATCCTCATTAACCCAGGCCCAGTGTGTGAGTGGTACAACCCAGGGCCCGCCAGATCCTCTTTCAAGCCAGAGGCCAGGCCCAGTGTGGGTGTAACTTCATCTGTCAGATAGGCCTGGTGTGGAACCCTGGAGCAGAACAACCTGCAGAGAGACTGGAGGCCAGACCCACCCCGCTGATCCAGGAGCAGAACATCTCACCAAGGTGGCACAATAGGTTCACTTTCAAGAACTACAGCAGGAAAAATTGAAGCACAGCAGCCAGAGCCAAGCCACACCCACCTGGATGAGTTTGAACTTTGTAGATCTGGACCTGGTGCTGAGGTAATAACTGCACCAAAGCTCTACACCAAAGGTCAGAAGAGAACTATACAAAATGACAAAGAGAAGGAGAAAAATGCATTCACAGGCCCTAAGCCCACCCAGAACAAATGCAGGAGAGAACAGCATAGAAGAAATTGGAAAGCACACACCTGAATTCTCTGAAATAATAGCATCTGAAGTAAAGAAACAACTGCAGAAAGGTATAGAGGATATCAGACCAGAAATATCTGAAGTAAAAAAAAGAAATGATAGCTACAACGAAAGAAGACAATGAAAAAAAAATAAAGGAGAATAGAAAAATGATGGAATCTTCAAATGAGTAATATAGGAAAGAAATAGAATTCATGAAGCAGATTCAAAGAACCATACAGGAAATTAAAACCTCACAAACTGGCAAAAGTATTTGAATGAAAGTGGAGACAGAATTTCAGATCTTGAAGACACTGTTGGAGCTCTTGAAAAGGTAAGAAAAGATCTCTTAAAAGCAACTAGGATGTAGGAAAACATAATTCAGCATCTGTAAGATGATGCAGTGATGAAAAATGTAAGACTAATAGGCATCAATGAGAAGGAAGGAGTCAAAACAAATGATATAGAAAGAATATGGACAGAAGTAATAGAAAACTTCCCAAATATGGGGAAACAGTCTGACATTCAGTAACCAAAGCATATAGAACTCCAAATAACATCAACCCAGACATATAATAATCAAGATCCCAGAAATTCAGCACAGGAACAATATGCTAAGAGCTGCTAGACAAAAGAACAGGTCACATTTAAAGGAAAACCCATCAAAATAATAGCAGATTTGTCTTTACAAACCATCAAGTCAGAAAGGGCCAGCCAAATAACTCAGCAGATTAAAGCATCTGAAAGCAGGCAAAGGAACCAGGGATTCAATTCCCAGGCCTTCCGTGCCAGCCCCACCCCAGGGCACACTGAGACAGTAATTGAGACTTTGGCATGGTGGCTCATGCCTGTAATCCCAAGCTCTTGGGAGGCTGTAAACAGGTGGATCGCTGTGAGTCCAATCTAGCAGTGAGACCCTGAACACCCTATAGACCCTTCCTTAAAATACAAAAAAAAAAAAAAAAAAAAAAAAAAAGTGAAGAAGAGAATGAAGCAAAGTACAAGTTTGGCAAGAAAACACATTCCAACCCAGACTGATATACTCTGAAAAACTCTCTTTCAAGTATAATGGAGAAGTGAAATACTTATATGACAAAGAACAACTAAAGAATTTTATGACAACAAAGCCAACCCTACACAGACTACTAAAAGACTCATCCACATGGATGACACAGACAAAGGATCTACAGAATAATGTACAGGACTACAGGATAAACCCTGAGAGGACTTCACTGACCACATAAGAAATATAAAGTTCATGTGTTGATATATAAGTCTTGATCTATCTAGATCTTAACCATCAGCAGAAAAGTATAAAAATGAAGTATAAATTGTGGGGCCATAATATTAAGCTGAGCTGTAAATGGCTATGGTCAAAAGCTTCTTTGAATAACTCACTATTGTTGTAGAATGCTGGACTGTGTTGGATTGTGTTGTCGAGTTCAAGCACCTAAGTTAGTTGAATGACAATGGAGTGCCCACCTTTGACAGGTGTAGACAAAGGAAGGGGTATAGAAAGAAAAATCATGATGTGTGTGTATAGACAGTACAACTGGGATAGATAATGCTGTGCTTCTACATAATCCTATGAGAGGCAAGATCTGCACTAATGGTGGTTGGATAGGATATTATGTCAGCTTCTAGTACTACGGTCATTCACTAGGGAAATAATTATTGAATTTTTGATATAATTCAGGTATAAAAAATAAGATAAGTAAGCAGCTACACTCTTAATTTACTGATAGGAGACATCTGCTAAAATAATATCTGTAAATATAATATCATGTATGCACCTTGTACGATACCAAAACATTATGAAAACAGTTTGCAGTGTATTAATTTATCGAATCTGTATTGTTAAGGTGTCTTGAAGCTGTCTGATTGACATTTGTAGTTCAATAAAATAAAAAATAAATTTAAAAAAATATTCTAGACAAGGATCAAAATGACCACAACTCCATGAGTGAGAATAGAAAGAACCCACCAAATAGGGCAACAATTAAACACAGGAGAAAAAGATGCATACAACAGCAGTCTTTCAATTATTCTTTTCTATACAACAGCAGAATATTTTCATCAGCATATTCTGCAAATGATCATGATTCTGTCAGGGTCTACAGGGTGGATATTAAGAAAATAGCAGTAGCTCAGTCCCACAAGTGACACTTGGCCACTAGTAAGCATCATGGACGTTGTCCATGTCCACCACAACTAGAACTCTGTGTGATATCCTATCTCGAAACTGTTAGAAGTGCTGGTCATATATTTACCATTCCAGTATTTATGTTTTATTCTGAATAATTCTTTACTATCATGAAAACTTTTACTTAGTTGATATTTTTGTATATATTAGCCTATTCAAATACTATGTGAGTACTCTGAATTGATATATTTTCTCCTAGTATTATAAACTTTAGTATCTTTCCATTTTCAAAAATAATAAAAAATAAAGTAACCTAAAGTGTACAAGAAATAGCAATGAAAAATTAATAAATGAGGTTACATTGGATTATTTTGCTGAATTAACACACCTACAATATTTAAATGGCAATGAATGGAATACCCTTCTCTGACAAAACTAAACAAAAAGGGAATATAAATGAAGGACTATTTTGTATCTACAAAGTCCTAAACAAAAAGGGAATATAAATGAAGGACTATTTTGTATCTACAAAATAGTTAGGGTAGATATACAGCTACTTTCTCTTAATTCAATGAGAAGAAAGATTTATAGTAATAGTGTTTGGATAGGATATCATGTGTGCATCTTGTACTATGAACAAGTACTACCAAGATAATAATATGCAATGTATTAATTATTGTAACTGTGCTACTATCTTGTTTTGAAACTGTCTCATTGCTATTTGCTTCTCAATAAAATTAATAAAAAGAAAAAAGAAAACAAACAAAAAAGCTTCTATACAGCCAAAAAAAAATCAATAAAGTGAGGAGACAAACAACAGGCAAATATTTTTTGTCAGCTACTTCTCAGTCAAAAAATTAGTATCAGAGTAGATAAAGAACTAAAAATGCTAAGCCATCTAAAACTAAAGATACAGTCAAGAAATGGACAAGAGAAATGAACAAACACTTCATAGAGGAATACAAATGGCAACAAATATACAAAGTAATGTTCATTATCTCTGGCCATTAATGAAATGCAAATGAAAACAACACTAAGCAATCATTAAGAAATGCTGGCGTGACTATGAAAAAAGAACCCTCTTTCATTCTTGGGAATGCAAACTAGTACAACCATTGTGGAGATCAGTACAGAGATTTCTCAAAGAACTGAAATTAGAAATTGTCTATGGCCCAACAACCCCTGCTGGATATCATCCCCAAAGAGCTTAATTCTGTGTAGAGTGTGTAGTGTACAATGTACATGCAGTGTCTATAGAAGCACAATTTATGGCGCCCGAAGCCTAGAAGCAGCCTGTCTACCCACCAACAGATGATTGGATAAAGAAAATCTT
>PVKA01028619.1:0-29179 GCA_004027165.1 Ctenomys sociabilis
TTTTTTTTTTTTTTTTGTGGTACTGGGGATTGAACTCAGGACCCTGTACTTGCCTGGCCGGCACTTATTCTACTGAGCTATCTCCCCAGTCCCCAGAAAGCTTAATTTTTTTTTTTTTTTTTGGTTGGTGGTGGAACCAGGGATTGAACTCATGCACTTGCACTTGCCAGGGAAGCGCTTATTCTACTGAGCCATCTCCCTGGCCCCCAGAAAGTTTAATTTTTATAAGTTTTTGTTTGTTTGCTTGTTTTGTATTTTAGGGAAGGATCTACAGGGTGCTCAGGATCTCACTACTAGATTAGACTAGTAGTGATCTGCCTGTTTATAGCCTCCCAAGACCTGGGATTACAGGTGTGTGCCACCATGCCCTGTCTCAGTTGCCATATCAGTGAGCCCTGGGTATGGGACCAGCATGGTAGGCCTGGGGATTGAACCCTGGCCCCGCACCTGCTTGTAGTTGTTTTAATCCACTGAGCTATTTGGCTGGCCCAAATTTTTATAAGTTTTAAAAATTTGTGAAGCCACATCATTTTTTTTTTTTTTTTTTTTTTACAGTAGGGCTTTTTTTCAGGCTATAAATTGGCCTGTTATTTGTTTATTTATTAGTACTGGGTATGGAACATAGGGGTACCCTATCACTGAGCTATGTCCCTAGCCCTATTATTGTTGTTGTTATTATTATTTTATTTAGAGGCATGATCTCTAAGTGGTCCCAACTGGACTTGAACTTGCTATCCCAGTCTTAGCCTCCTGAGTAGCTGGCATTGCACATGTGCACCATCGTGCTTGGTTTCCATTACTATTTTGCAAATAGATTTTTCCTTTAATAGTTTTAGATTACCAGAAAAGTTGCAAATATAGTTTCAAGAACTACATGTGCCCAGTTTCCCTTAAATCCTATGTCATTATGTACACATGTTGCAAGTGAGAAACTACCTTTGGCCTATAATTATTAACTAAATTATTCTTTATTCAGATTTCACCTTTCAGGGGCTGGGGAGATGGCTCAGTGGAATAAGCACTTCCCTGGCAAGGGCCTGAGTTCAATCCCCAGTTCTGCCAAAAAAAAAAAAAAAAAAAAGATGGGTACCTAGACTTTTGTTGATAGTGTTCCAATAAACGTGAGAATGCAGATATGTCTTTTGTGTGCTGGCTTGGTTTACTTCATACATTTCTGATATACCTGAGGATTGGCTGGCTGGATCCTATGGTAGCTCCATCTTTAGTTTTTTGAGGAACTTCCACCATTTCCCATCATGACTATACTAACTGGCATTTCTACCAACAGTGTTCTTTTTTCTTTACATCCTTACCAGGACTTATCGTTATTATTATTATTATTATTATTATTATTATTAATGATGACAGCCACTATGACTGGGTAAGATAGGACCTCAGTGTAATTTTGATTTGCATGGTCCTGATAGGTCAAGTGATATCCTTTTAAAATTTTTTTGACCTTTCAGGTTTTCACATAGAATGTATCTCTGCATACTGAGACCCTGTCTCAAAAAGACAAAAAAGGGCCAGCAGCACAGTGCCTGCCTGGCAAGTGCAAGGTCCTGAGTTTGGTTCTCTGGCACCAAAAAAAAAAAAAAAGGTTATATTCTATTAACATGATATATCAGGAGAAGATCTATGTAGATTATTTGGAATTTTTCTATGAGGATGATTTGTCTCCTCTTCACTTATTTATTCATCCATTTGTTTATCTCAGCATAGACTTGTCAGTATTTATTTTGTACTTTTTTTTTTTTTTTTGTCTTTTTGAGACAGGGTCTCACTATGCAATTCAGGCTGGCCTTAAGCTCTCTTTGTAGCTCAGGCTGGTCTCGAACTCACAACAATCCTCCTGCCTCAGCCTCCCAAGTGTTATTTTGTACTTTGAGTTATGATCTAATATTATTTTTTTGCTCATATTATTTTAGTTTTGGCCTTTGAGAGCTTTTTCATTTGGGCTCTGGTATCTTTTTGATATGGCCCATTATTTTCTTTTTTGAAAACTTACTTTAAGATCATATATATATTTTTTTTTAGACAGGGTCTCCCTGTACAGTTCAGGCTACCCCTGTACTCACAATGTAGCCCAGGCTGGACCAGATCTGGGTCATAGTGATATGATTCTTTGGAAATGAACATGAGCAACATGGAGAGGTGGAAAGCACAGGCCCTCATGACAGCTAATGGCCTTGGGCAGCACTTTGCCATGAGCACACTGCCACCAACCACCTCAGTTTGTCTGAGACTGGGATTTCTCCAAGAGTAGAGACTTTCTGCCATCAAAGGATGAACTGGCCACCTTGCTCATCGAAGTGGTTGTGTCTTGGTGGCAAGGGCTGAAAACCCAAATAAAGCTTTTTCAGTTAAAAGAAGATATAATGATGCGTTTAGCTGGGAAATCTGAGGATGTGAAGATCTCAGGCTTTGCTGGAGCAGAGATCAAATAATGTCATGAGGGCTCCCCCCTATTCCATATTGCAGTGCCAGTGTCCTCTGTGTGGTAGTTCCTTGTGGTCTCTGCTGATGTAGTGTGGGAAAATGTAGACTTTCTCTCATGGAGAGCAGCTGGCCTCCTGGCCTACGAAGGGATTAAAACCAGGCTGCCTGTGACGTGAGGCATGCAACCTCGACGAGTGGAGAAGGCTGGCAGACTGCCACAGGAGATGGACACGCTGGAGCTGTGGCTACGGCCTCCTATTGGGTTTTTAAAATTTCATTTACTTATTTATTTTTTATTTTATTTTAATTTGAAGAGTGAAAACAAGCAAAAACAAACAGAAAAAAATGACAGAAACAGGGTAACATATGTCAATACTTCTACAGATTTTCAAAACAGGGATAGCTAACAATAGTTGCTATATTACCTATTTTTTTCATTTTAATGAGAAAAAAAAAAAGAATGAAACAGTTTCAAGAAAGGTTTCATTTACTTATTTATTTGTAATTATTTATTTATTTATTTTATTTTTTAAAAATAAATTCTGGTACCAGGAATTGAACTCAGGACCTCAGGTGGGCGTGGTGGCGCAGGCCTGTAATCCTACGACTGGGGAGGCTGAGGCAGGAGGATTGTTGTGAGTTCGAGACCAGCCTGAGCTACAAAGTGAGCTTAAGGCCAGCCTGAACTGCATAGTGAGACCCTGTCTCAAAAAGACAAAAAAAAAAAAAAAAAAAAAAAAAAAAAAAAAAAAAAAAAAAAAAAAAAAAAAAAAAAAAAAAAGAACCTCAGGACCTCCTGTTTACCAGACAGGCACTATACCACTGAGCTATACCCCTGGCCTCCAACTTGTTTTTAAAGAAGCCAGAAGTGGCTGAGTTTGAAATGTTAGCAACTAATTGAACTAAATAACAACAACAGTGTTTATACTGAGAGAATATATTGAGAGAATACACTCAGGGTGCACCCCGCTTGAGTTACGGTTTGTGGCCTCTGCCTTTGGCTGTCTAAGAAAATGTTCTGACTGCCTCAGGCATTTGCTTGGACACATACCTGCAGGAAGTGCTCCAGGTAAGTGTACTTAGGATACCCAGACTCTTTCTGAAAGTAAATCTCATTTAAGTTAATAATCACCAATTCTATCTTATGCTTGCTATATGCCAGACATTGTACTAAGCAATTTATACATTTGTTTTAGCAGTATAATAATCCTAGGGCCTAGTTGGTGTTATTATAATTAGTATCATAACCTTTCTATAAATGAAGAAATAGAACAGAGAAGTTAATTATGTATCTTCCTTGATATCCTGTCGCTGGAGGAGGCAAGGTAGGATTTATTCTCTGCAGTCTGACTAAAGTACTCAGATTTGTCTCCTCCTTGCTGAGTTGCTTCAGGGAGTGTGTCTTGGTTACTATTCTCTCCTTGGTGGGACGTAATACTCAATACCTAAAACTAAGGAAGGAAAGATTTATTTAGCTCAGTTTGTGGAGGTTTCAGTCTGTAGTCAGCTGGCTCCAAGGCAGAGTGGTGTGGTGAGGGGCAAAGGAGCAGAAGACAGTAAAAACAGCAAAAGCAAAAGGGGGAGCAAGCCTCTTTCCCACTCTTACATTGTAAGAGATTGCCACCACCCAGGGCAGGTGTAGCACTCACACCATCTCCTGCCCTCTTGTGCAGGTGGAGGATGTTTACAAAGGGAGGACTCCGGCCCCCTGCTGAGTTGCCTGTTGAACTTCTAAACTTCTCAAGTTGATAGGATGTATTAACCATGACTGGCTGGAAACTCAAAATTGGAGAAGACAAGAGACAGAAGAAACCTCAGATCGCCTGATACCTTAATGCCTTTATTTTAAAATAGTGAAATTGAGACCAAAAGCAAGGAGTAACTTTTACAACTTCTCAAGGCCTATCACTGGCTAAGCTGGAATAAGTTCAAGCTCCTTTGCTGTTCTATGTAGTTTCTGGAATCTGCTTCCTACAGTACTCTAGGTCGATGGTGGCTTTTACAAACAAAGCATTCTGAAGCCCTGCCAATTACCCAAGGCACTGGGGCTTCTGAGCTGACATGTTCTTCATCTTTGTGCACCAGCTCTTCAGAGAGCACAATATTTTTTTGTCTCTAACCAGGAAAGATTACAGAAATTTTTATTTAAGTTGGTCATTTCATCCATAAACTCAGTCATCACTATGACTTGTGGGAGAAGGCAGGGGGCTAGGGAAAATATTTCACAACTGTGATAATTATCTATATTCTAAAGGCTTTTCCATCAATTCCCAGGAGGAGTGTTACCAAGAAACATTGAAAGTGGCATTTGTCTACATAGACAAATGGTCATAATGAAGAGTTTCAAAAACCCTGAATTCCAGTGTGTGATTTCTTAAAGATGTACACATGAGTTTAACAAATGCTTAGGGACAGCCTTTCATAATGGAAGTATTTTGCTGAGTCCTGGAAAACAAAACAATCATAAGACATGATCCCTGTCCTCTTTGTGCTTTATTAGTAGTAAAGAAAGCAGATATATAGATATAAAACAAAAGCCATAAAAATAAAAATATTGAAGTAATATTAAAAAGATAACAGATCCAACTTGGAATGAGGAAAGACTTTCTAAGATTTGAGCCAGACCTTGAATGTTGGCTAGGCTCTCATAGCTCTACTTGGCAACTGACGCACAATAAGCGAAAGGAAGCGCTTAAGCAAAGACAGGAGCAGAACCCAAGGGTGTGTTCTGAGAGCGCGTAGTGACAAGTTTGGTCTATCAGGGAGTGTTCTGTTTGCCAGGCTATGAAGTCTGCCTTACTCAGTGAAAAAGAGAAGCCTAGTGCAGTCTTTCAGACAGGTGAACCACATCATAATCAAAGATGCTTTTAGGAAAGCATACCTTGTAGGACTGCAGGGGGAGGAGACTGCAGGTGAACAGACCACAAAAGAAATGTGCAAGGATTTTTTTTTTTTTTTTTGAGACAGGGTCTGTATTTAGTTCAGGCTAACTTTGAGCTCACTTTGTAGCCCAGGCTGGTCTCGAACACACAATGATCCTCCCGAGTGCTAGCATTATAGGCACATACCACCATGCCTGACTGGAAAGATATTCTTGATGAGAACCTGTGCTGGTTTGGACAAGAGGCCTGGCTTTGCGGGTAGGAAGGCATGGAAGGGTATGTTAGAAGTAGTCTTTAGGATATGAGATAGGAATAACAAGAGTTAAGTGATTTTTTAGTTTGGAGCTTTAATAAGTAGAAGAATGATGTCATGATTATACAAAGAGGGGGATAGGGAGAAGAACCAGCTTTGGGTAGTGGAGTGTAGAATTTCAAGTTGCCAAGATTGAGAAGCCAACTGATTATCAAAGGAGATATACACATTTGCATCTCAGTTTCTGGGACGATTCCCTTTGTTCTGAATTGCAGAGGAGTTCTTGGTTATAAGTGGATGGGTAACTTCCATAGAGTCAGTACCACCAGGCTCTGGCATCTGAGGTCCTACACAAAGGGGCTGCCTTGCTGTATTCCTGGAATAACTTGATCCAGCCCCAGAGTGGTCTTCTGTCTTCCTTTAGGGCTTTCCTACTTCAAATGTATGGTTACTTTTTGGTGGTGGTGGGGCCATCCTAATTTTTTGATGTAGAAGATGAGGAATTAGAAAATTAGCTTTAATTTAGCTGAATGAATTTTTAAGTAAGTTTATCCATCCTATAAGATAATGGAACTAAGTTATTCCAAAGATCATATAGGCATCTTATCAGCCATCGAAGGGTTTTCCAAATCTTACCTATTTTTCTTCTTTCCCCTTCTCTCACTTATCTGTTGTCTGTTGCTCTCTGTATCAGACTATCAATCATCTAAGTGTCCTTTTGTTTCTAATTATTTGTCAGCTTTGCTTGGTGGGACTTCCCAGTTCACAGGGTGCTAAGTCATCTGAAGTCATGAATATCATTGGAATTTGTTGGAAAGGTTCATGAGGGTTCTTCAGTCTTAAACCATTTACTGAAATAATGGTCATAGAAGATGAGGCCTTTTCTCAGGTTTAAAGAGACAATTTAGAATAATGGAGCAAATGGAGCAAAGAAAACTTGTTGGATAAACATGAAGCTAGAGCTGCAGATGACAGGAAAGCAGTTGGAACCCCTCTGTCCCATCCAGAAGAAGCTGACAGCCTCGGCCCCTCCCATGGAGTCATTTTCTAGTTGTCACAAGACTTTCTGCCCTGAGATATTCTGTCTGTGCTGCCCACCTTAGGAGCCCACCATGGGCCTGCTGGTGTTTGGGCCATGACAACTCCTCAGTGAAGGAAGAGACCATGGTGGGTGGGGTCTTCATAGCAATTAGAGACTCTGGAAGGCAGCTCCTCCCTAGATAGTACTGCTACTCAGCCCCGGAGGCCTTTGGCCTCCTCCCGGCTGACACCCTGCTGAGATGCAGGATGGAACAGTGCCCTACCAGGGGCACTGAGGCTTCTGGGTGACAGTGGTCCCTGCCCTGCAGGGCTTCTCCAACACCCCACACTCCAGGCACCTCAGCTGGCACCAGAAACCCAAACCTCCCAGACAGACCATCTCAACACTGCTTTCCACTTTCTACAGTCTCATTATCATGTGCTGGCTTAATTTGAAGCTCAGACTCCTCCACTTCTTTTTTTTTTTTTTAATTTATTTATTTATTACAGTGTCTTGCTACACATCATGGACTCTTTTGCAGGAGGGGGGGGTCAGCTCAGCCCGCCCTGGGGGAAGGCCTGGTATGGCATGTGGTGCTGGGGATCGAACCCCAGTCCCTGAGAGCTTGCCTAAGCTTGCCAAAGCAGGCGCTTTAGACTGCTGAGCTATCTTGTCAGCCCCCTCCACTTCTTCCTCGTTTGCAATAGCAAACTGTGCTCTATCTCAGAGTCTATGTCCTAGTAATATCTGCTTCCCTTTGGTCTAACTAACCTGTGGTGCTCCTGAGAAAATCCCTTTCTCAGAAGGATTTCTTGCCAGGCATGGCACCACACCCCTGTCATCCTGCATTCTGGAAGGCTGAGGCAGGAGAAGTTTGATCCCAGCCTGGGCAACTCAGTCACCTGGTAAGGCCCTGTCTCAAATAAAAAAGAGTTGGCGATGTTGCCCAATGTTAAGGTCTTGTGTTCAATATCCAGAACTGGCAAAAAGGCCTCCTCTCAAATGGAAGACACTTGTTTCTTTAACGCCTCACTTGCATTGGAACTGTCCATGGAGAAGGTATCTTCTTGATTCTTATTGATCCTTCCAAGCCATGTGTTCTTTCATCTTTGAAAACTAAGTCCATTGCGTTTGTGCCTTCATACTTACCACCTAATCTCTCCCCTGATAGTTGTTGTCTCCCACAATCTCTTTACCCTTGCACAGCTCCTTGAGGACTATCATCTAGTTTACTATGTTTAAATCTTGTCAGTTTTGTTGTTCTCCTGGATGACCCACCCCAAATCCAGTGTCTCAATCCTTTGACTTTCTCTACACCAATAATCTCTCCAACCACACTGCACCCAGCAACTACCTTTCTGATGGCCACAGTGTAGACATGTCTAGTCATTGTTGCCCAGGCCTCTTCAGTTTTGGGACAGAAAACATTATCCTACTCTCTGTTCCCACATTCTGAGATTAAATCTCATGCCCGTTCTTTTCTTTCTTTCTTTTTTTTTTTTTTTTTACCTCTACGGGGTCATTAAATATTTAAACTTATTGATAGTTTTTACTTCCTCGATATTGTGTTGTCATCTATCTTCTTCCCAGGTAATGTTCATAATTTAGTGCTTTAGTCACATTCATTTTCTCTCTGTCTCTGTCTTTCTCTGTCTCTCACATCCTTCCTCTCTCCTCCCTCCTTCCCTGTCTGTTTCATTCCCTTTCTTATGCATCTGAAAAAATACCTCACCCTGAGCAAAACCCAGTTATCCTCTTATTCTGAGAGCACACTTCAGAACTGGTGCTAGGAACTGGTATTACCAGAGGAAATGTGTACAACCACATTGTCTGGACTTTCCACGAAGTTCTCTACCCTAAATTCCCAGATGGATCCACTGTTGTCCAATTGATACAGGGAACCTCCAAATGACACAGGGAGAAAAACTGTGATCTCCCAATATAACAAGAACCTGGGACAAGTTCATGTTCTCTAAAACCAAAGAATAAATTTTAGAAACAAATGGAGATTATGAGCATATATATATTTATTGAGGGAAAGAAAGCTCCTGTCCAAGAGAGGGACAGGAGGGTGCCCAGAGTAGGTGGTCCCCAGGAAGCTGTCTCTTCCAGGGACTTTTGTAGAGGAAAATCATGTGGTAATGTGAGTCTAAGGTGTTGAAGACATGGGAACGCCCTTAGGTGGGCCTGAGGTGGGACAAAACTATGGTCAATCATTGAGATTACAAGCACCATTCTGGTAAAATTTATTAAATCCAGTACCGAATGGGGAAGTCATGTAGCAAGGGATATGAATATGGGACTGAGTCTCTTCCTATTGGGGGTTGGGTTAGTGACTCATTTGGACTCTTTCAAAGTGATTGCTACCAATTTAGAATATTAATCCCTAATGCCTATCCCTAGGGAAGTATGTAGCTGTGTTTCCTCTTTTGTCTTGGTCTTGAGGTCTGGTTGGTGTGGGAGTATCTGTCTCTTCCAAGTTGCAAAGTTATCTTGTCTTCTGTCTTGTCCTTGAGGGCGTGGTCCTGTCTAACTGCCTATAATATTTTTATCTAATTCAGCTACCTACAACACAGTGACCCTGTCACACTTACTGGGGTTGCCTAAACTTTAAGGTACTCTTCTCAGCCTCTTTCCTTTTATTCCATTTACACTCAGCCAATCACCTTAACCAGTTAAGTACAGTTAACTAAGAACTACTACATTGAATGACAACCTACCTGATCTATGACCTCCATATATTTTGCTTGTCTTTTTTAACAATTTGAGACAGGGTTTTACTGAGCAGTTTAGGCTGGCCTTGAACTTGCTAGATAGCACAGACAGGCCTCCAATTCACAGTGATCTTCCTGCCTCTGCCTCTTAAGTGCTAGAGTTATAGGCTTGTACCACCACACCTGGCCTTTGTCTTTTCCTTGCATTAAAAGTAGTGTTACTGGCTGATGAGATGGCTCAGTGGAATAAGCTCTTGCCTGGCAAGCGCAAGGGTCTGAGTTCAATTCCCAGTTGTGCCAAAAAAAAAAAAGTAGTGTTACTGCTGCTAACATCCAACCCCTTCTTTGGTATCTTGACCTCACTGGCGCTATGGTCCCTTTTGAATTTCTCCCTTTGCTGAATTATTGGCGAAAATATACAAACATGTACTGCTGCTAATCATCTTTAAAAATAAACCCTTAACTGCAGCCTGCCCCACATTTCTCTAATGTGTTTGATTTCCCTCCCTCTCTTCACATAATCCAACTGTTTATATTTCCTATGTCTTATGTAACATTTCTTTTCTTTCATACATCTACTCCAAGTGCACATTCTTGTGCCCACCACTCTGCTGAAGTAGACTGCAGCTTTATCAGTAACATCTAAGGAAATGGTCAGTTTTATGCCCTGAGTTGATCTTCCTTCATCATGGTTCTTCTTTTTTTAATCTTCTTTTCATATTTTAAGATGTTTATTTGTTTGTTTTTGTTAGTAAAATGTGTTAGCTGACAATTTTAGAGTTATGATTGTTCATAGACAATGAAAGGCTGTTCACAATTCACTTCAACACTTTCATGATGTAGTTTTCTTTTGAAATTTTTTTTTGAGATCTTGTGGTAAGTTGCCCTGGCAGTCAGCTGACTGTCTGACATAGTTAGAGGGGTTTGTTCATTTTTGATTTCTCCTTTCTTCTTTTTTCCTTCTTCCCTAAGCCACCATCTTTTATTTCAGGTTTTTAAAAAAATTTTTTAAATTTCTTTTTCTTATGTATTTAGTACAGGGTCTCACTACATAGATCTGACTTGTAGTTATTCTCTTGTTTTCAGCATCCTAAGTGCTAGGATTACAGGTGCATGCCAAGCAGCCCAGCCTTATTTGCCATTTCAGTGTGCCATGGGGGTGGGGCTCTCACAACAGGCCAGGGAGGATCAAATCCTGGTCCCTGCATCTGCCTAAGCAGGTGCTTTAATCCACTGAGCTATGTGGCCAGCTCTCTGATTTTCTTTCTATCCCATGGGTCTTGCTTTTAAGAATTTTCTGGCTCCTATTATCATTTGCTGTTTGATGTCAGGATGACCCATGACCAGGGATGGACACTGTGGAGGGCAATTGCTGCATGGGTTACCATTTCAGTTCTGTTATTTCCTAGCCATGTGACTTAGAAAACTAATTGTATCATTATTTGAAAAAGGAGGAAAAAATCATAGTACCTGTTTCCTAGAGATGTTGCAGGACAAAATGAGTTAATTTAAAACATATTGAATGGCATCTGTTTATAGTGAGCGCTATATTGATGGCAGTTATTATTATTTCCCAGGCTTTTTTAATTTGGAACTAAACTGGAAGGGTACATGTCCACTGGAATATAGAACTAGAAAATGCCATGGTAGCTCTTTTTCCTTCTATGTGGAGAACATGTGGGACTGGGAGATAGCTCTGGGGCATAAGTGGTGCCTGGCAAGAACAAAAGGGGAGGGGGGAGAGAGAGGGCCAATACATGAAAAAAATCAAGGACGGCATAGTTTGGAAGGCTGAGGCAGATGGAATGCTGGGATTTTGAGGCCAACCTGGTACACAGTCAGTTCAAGATCATCCTAAACTGCACAGTGAAACCCTGTCTCAAAAAGACAAAAAAAAAAAAAGAAAAGAAAAGAAAAAGAAAGGTGGTCAGGGGAGGCATGGTACAATAGTTAACATCTTTGGTTGTGAACAGTAGCATCCATTTTAGACAGTATAGAAAACTCCAAAAAATGGCCTTATTAACAAAATGTTGGGTACTAAGTTGTCATGTGAGTTATAGTTCTGCCCTTTTGGCTCTCTGAGCAGCACCATGGTGGTAGGCAAGAACAAGCACCTTACAAAAGGCAGCAAAAAAGGAGCCAAGAAGAAAGTGGTTGATCCATTTTCTAAAAGAAGACTGGTATACTGTGAAGGCACCAGCTATGTTCAATATAAGAAATATTGGAAAAACACCTGTCACCAGAACTCAAGGAACCAAAATTGCATCTGATGGGCTCAAAAGTTGTGTGTTTGAAGTGAGCTTTGCTGATCTGCAGAGTGATGAAGATGATCAAAAAATGGCAGACCATGATCAAAGCTCATATCAATGTCAAGACTACTGATGGTCATTTGCTTCAATTGTTCTGAGTTGGCTTTACTAAAAAAACACAACAATCAGATAAGGAAGACCTCTTATGCTCAGCACCAACAGGTCCACCAGATCTGGAAGATGATGGAAGTCATGACCCAAGAGGTGCAGACAAATGACTTGAAGGAAGTGGTCAATAAACTGATTCCAGACAGCGTGGGAAAGACATAGAAAAGGCTTGCCAATCTATCTGCCCTTTTTATGATGTCTTCCTCAGAAAAGTAAAAATGCTGAAGAAGCCCAAGTTTGAATTGAGAAAACTCATGGAGCTTCATGGTGAAGGTAGTAACCCTGAAAAGGCTACTGGAGATGAGTCTGAAGCTAAAGTTAAAGGAGCTGATGGATATGAGCCACCAGTACAAGAGTCTGTTTCAGATCCAGATTTTTAGTAGTGATAAATAAAGTCCTATTTGTGATGGGGGAAAAAAAAGTTAGGTATCTCAAGAAATTCCCAGAATTTTTGGAAAACATTTTTTTGGCCAGCTCAGCCCACCATGGGGGTGGGCTGGTGTGGCATGTGGTGCTGGGGATTGAAACTTGGTCTCTGGGCTTTGCCTGAACTTGCCTAAGCAGGTGCTTTAGACTGCTGAGCTATCTTGCCAGCCCTGGGAAACAGTTTGATAAGCTCACTGCTGTGCTTATTACAACAATGAGCAATGGAAAATCTCATTGAAAAACTAATACAGCAAAGACACTAGTCCTGCTACTTACTGCCACTTGACATACTCACAGCCCTGTACCTGAGACCAGAATCTGTGTCACTGTTACCCAGGAGAACAAGACACTTCGACCACTGTTCTCGGAAAAATCAGTCTCACAGTGCACGGCCATCACTGCTTACTTTTTTTAAATGTATTTAGTAACTGGGTCTACAGGGTCTACAAGGTCTCACTATGTAGATCGGACTCATCATGATCCTCCTCTCAAGCTCTGGGATACAGGCACATGCCAGCATACCCAGTCTAACTTCTTACCTTTTTGTTGATTATTTTTTGTCCAAATCATTTTTTTTTTTTTTTTTTGCGGAACCAGGGATTGAACTCAGGCCCTTGCGCTTGGCAGGGAAGCGCTTATTCCACTGAGCTATCTACCCTGCTTTCTGTCCAAATTTTGATGGCCTTTATTCTGTTCCTTAAACATATCACCTTCTCATTTTATCAGGGACTTCAAACAGGCTATTTGTCTGTCCTAAAAATCCCATTGCACTCTACACTGTTCTTTCTTATCTCCATTGCTTGGCTCCTAAAAACTCTTATTTATCCTTCATCTTTTTTTTTTTTTTTCAGTACCAGGGATTGAACTCAGGACCCTGTGCTTGCCAGGCAAGCACTTATTCTACTGAATTATCTCCCTGACCCTTATCCTTCATCTTTGAATTTAACATAGCATCATGCATGTCATTGTAATAGGAGTTCCTTAGGACCAAAAAATTTGTCTTTGTACACGGATGCACAATGTCTAGAGTAAATAATTTGAACAAAATGAGTGGGAGAGGAAGGCTTTTGTCCCTCTACTATGAATGAAATCTAATATTTATCTCTGTAATATTTTTATGGGATGCTCAGAACTTGGAAGTATTGGCTTAAGCTATATTCACATAAAGGATATTGTAAACAGAGTGAAAAGTAATAAATGAGATATAAGGAAATATTTGATAAGAGATTGATACTCAGAAGTATAAACCAGGTGTAATGGAACATGCCTGTAATGTTGGCACTTGGAAGGATGAGGCAGGAGCATTGTTGCAAGTTCAAAACCAACCTGTGCTACAAAGTGAATTCAAGGTCAACCTAAACTGCATAGTGAAAAACTGTCTCAAAAAGATAACAAAACAAAGCAGAAATATAAACACTTTCTGAACGTCCACAGCAACATTTAAAATTGAATAAAGGACTTTTAGACATTTGTTCAGAGAAGATATACACAGGGCCAAGAATACACACAAAGGGTCTAAGCATCACCAATCATTAGGGAAATGCAAACCAAGCTACAGGGAGATGCCGCTTCAGACCCATGAAGAAGCTGGATATTTTCTACAGTCAATCAACCCATCAATCAACTGAATGAAGAAAGAAAAAACAATAAGTATTGGTGAGGCTGCAGAGAAATTAGAATCCTTGAGCATTGCTGGAGGGAATGTAAAACGATGCAACCTCAAAGAAAAGCAGCATGGTGGTACCTCAAAAATTTAAGATAACACCATATGATCCAGGAATTGCACTTCCGGGTATATCCAAAAGAATTGAATGAAAGCAGAGACTTGAACAAATAGGGTACACCAGTGTTTGTAAACATCTATTCACAATAACAAAAGGTAGAGAAACAACATAAAATGCCCATCAACAGGTGAAAGGATTTATAAAATACACAGTAGAGCTGTTACAACATGAACCTTGAAGACACAATGCTAAGTGAAATAAGCCAGATACAAAAGGAAAAGTAGTGTGTGAGTCCATCTTTATGAGGTACCTAGAATAATCAAACTCATAAATGGGGAAGAAATGAAAATATCAGAGGAAGAATAGGAAATAAATTATTGGTTTTTTTTTTTTTTTTTTTTTTTTTTTGGTGGAACCAGGGATTGAACTCTTGCCCTTGCACTTGCCAGAGAAGTGCTTATTCCACTGAATCATCTCCCTGGTCCCAAGTTATTGCTTAATGGGAACAGAATTTCAGTTTGGTCAGATGAAAAAGTTCAGGAGATAGATAGTGGTGACAGTTGTCCAACAGTGTGGATATACTGAACTATATACATAGAAGTATATGGAGTGCAATTTCTGTTTTTGGTGTTTTTTTTTTTTTTTTGAGATAGGGTCTCATTGTGCAGTTCAGTCTGACCTTGCACTCTGGGCTGGTCTTGAATTCACAATGATCCTCCTGCCTCAGTCTCCTGAGTGCTGATTATAGGCACCCACCGCCACACCTGGCTGCATTTCCTGTTTTGGTGTATCATTACCACAATAAACGCAAGCTAAGAAGAAAACTTACATTCCCTGGTAAATCCCTGGAGCAGGGATTTTATGTGCCATTTCCTCTGCTGCCTTTCTAACATCTAGCACAGTGTATACGGCACAGTGGTGTTAGCACATGGGGCCGAGCCGATCCCCCTACAGGGGCTAGGGGACCACGGCTTGTCCTGTCTTGCCTCATCTTTGAGGAGGTTTTTGGTTTATTGTTGCAGAAAAATATTTTAGGATGTATCACTGAGAGGCACAGACAGATGTATTAGAGAGAATCAGAGCAGCACACACTCAAAGAGAAAGAGTACGGGCCCTAGAGGATGGGATGCACTGTGGTCTGGGCTTAAGGGACCGTCAAGGAGATGATCTGGGGTTGTTCTGTTTTATTTTCTAGCTATTCAGGGTTAACGTCATATCTGATAGGTTACAGTTAGTGGGCTAATTCAATAAGTGACTTGATAAACTAGATTAAAATGCAAATTGTTTGCATCTGTTGATATTGAGCTACAGGACCCAATTAATAGTGCTGCTTCTGAGAGTGAAAATCTTTGGAATTTGTAGATTTATAACACTTATGGATTTATAACATCAGAAGGAAAAATAAGCCCAATTTATGGTCTTGCAGTATCTTTGAGATTCTTAGGAATTTAGGAATTAGGAGTTCAGAAGGAAAAGATAGACAGGCCTCAGGCGTTATAACTTGGGTGACCACGTTGATTGTATCCTGAAGCTTCAGTTTCCTCAAAGTGACAGTTCGAAGATTACAGCTTCCTTGGTTCTACCTACTTCTATTTCTTCTATGTGACCTTAGTAGATTTATTTGTTGGAGGTGAATGGATAAGATATGAGGGCTCCCTGGAGTCAAGGAGAAGCCAAGGCTTTTGAGCTAGGGTTTTATCTGTGAAGTACTGGCCATATGACTATGTTTGTGGCACAAAAGGTCCCAACTTTTTTTCTCACGAGTCTCTAAGCCAAAGCATAACTTCTCAGGACCTTTGTTTTCATGTCTCTAAATATGGTAGATCATGCTTGGCCAGTGTCTGCTTGGCATTCATGGGTAGCTGGTAAACATTCTCAGGAGGGGCTCTTGTAGCTGTAGGAATTACTCAGCTACCCTTCACATGTATTGCTGTCATGGACCTTTGCCTATGGTGCGATGTCTTCGCTGCACATATTTAAGTAGCTTGGTCTCGCCTTCCTCACCTTTGTCTCTCCTGTCAGGCCTATGCCACCTAACCTAGCTCAGCCACTGTGACTGCTGCTCCTATCCTGGAGAGACTGGAGCTGCATTGTACCTTAAATGGGGAGAATATAAAGCCTTTGTTAAGTTGCCCATACATCTTTGTATGTCTTGCCCCAGGAGGAGCAGAGCCCTGTTGTTAACTCACATTTATGGTTTCTAAATTCAGTGCAGTGAGCAAATCAGATTTACCCTCATGACCATGAAGAGGAAAGGGAAGAAGAGTTTTCTTCCGTTACATCAAATGGAACTGCTGAATGCTATAGTGTCTCCTTAGAATTTTCTGGATGGTTTCTTCTTTTTCACTCAAATACCTAATTTCCCTGGAGCGAAATGTGTAGGAACAGAGAGGTAAATGGCCCCAAAACAAATGTACTGTAATACATTCACTTTGGCTACAAAAATAAAGCAACCTAAACCTAGATTTTCTTGCAGTCTTTAAATCCAGATGGTAGTAAAATTTGACATTTCAATTCTGTTTGTGAAATTCATTTTGTTTTTAAATTGGGAAGAACTATAGAGCTAAAAATTGTCTGTAGCACTAGGAAAGCCTGGTAAGACCTCCTTTGCGGTGTTATTTATTAATAAGGACTTGGGCTTCTAACATGAAATTGTCGCTGTAGATAGAGACTCCAAACAGCAGCAGTGGATATGACTAAAGCCCTGATACTGAGAAGCAGTGCCCTGCTCTGCAGCAGCCACAGAAGCAGCCAAGGAGCAGGCTGGGCAATGCAAGGAAAAGAGAAACCTAGACAAAAATAGACTGTTTCAGTGGGCAGATTAATATTTTTTGAAACATTAATTCCTGATGAGTTTGGAATGTAAAGTTTAGCATTAGAACTACATTTTTATTTTGTCTATTACTTTTTACACAAACTATACCACATGGTAAAATGTTTATAGTTCTCATTCTATAATTTGAAGTGTTCTCATTCTATAGTTCATAAAATTTCGATGTTAAATTAACTAAATTAATGAATTTAACTCAGTATTTAAGGGTTGAGAATGATTAAAATAGGCAAGGAACCCCTTTTACAGAATACTTTGTTGGCAAAGCCTATTTCTGTTTTCTGTTAAATACTTGAGAGTCTATATTTTTAGAGGAAAGAATAGAAACACATTGGTGGGCTGGCAAGATAGCTCAGCGGTCTAGAGCGCCTCTCAGGGACCGCGGTTCAAACCCCAGCACCACATGCCATGCCAGCCCCTCCCTGCAGGGCCGGCTGAGCTCACCCCCCACCCCAGCAAAAAAAGAATCCGGGATGTGTAGCGAGACACTGGAATCAATAAAAAAATTTAAAAAAAAAAGAAAAAAAAAAAAAGAAACACATTGGCTTATCTGTGTAACCATTAATTTTCTTTTTTTGGCTGAAAGTGAAGAAAGCACACCTAATTGGATTATTTTTATTTTTATTTATTTTTTTATTTTGGTGGAACCAGGGATTGAACTCAGGCCCTTGTGCTTGCCAGGGAAGCGCTTATTCCACTGAGCCATCTCCCCAGCCCCCCTAATTGGATTTGTAAGAAAAGAATGTAGTGGCTTTGATAACTGTTTAGTCCAGTGAAGCAGTGGGCTTACCTGTCATTTCACACAGCTGTTTCGGAAATGTCTCCAGGACCAGATCTTACCTGAGCTCCTGTCTCTTCTATGTTTGTTTGTTTGTTTTTGTATTTTAGGGAAGGGTCTACAGGGCGTTCAGAGTCTCACTACTAGATCAGATCGTATGATCCACCTGTTTACAGCCTCTCTAGAGCTGGGAGTGCAGGCACCATGCCCAGTCTCAATTGCCATCTCAGCGCAAACAGTCTCCATTCGTGATTATAAAAGCATTACAAGCTCCTATCACTTCATATTCACAAGACTTCAAGTCTGTATAGGAAGAGAGGACCTTTCAACCTCTGCCGGTGAACAAGAAGCCCTATGTCTGCTTCTCAATATCCTGAGTTGGCTTGTGCATCCAGACTGGAATCAATTACTCTGAGCAAGAGGATTGGATCTTCTGATTAACTTAGTTCAGTCCTGGCTCACGCAGGATTTAAGTGTAGGATAAACCACGTAGGATGAGGCTGATCCGAACACGTTCCTTTAAGGAATATCATGATAAAGATAAGGACCAAAACAGCAGATACCAGCTCTGAGATGTGCCCAATTGAACTACTTAATATTTCAGTAGAATATTTAAGAGTATCAACAATTATGTGCTAGTCTGTGCAATGAATAACAAAGGCCTTCTCTTCAAGGTTTTATGACTTATGACCTCAAACACCAGCGAATTCTCCCAGTGATGCTGCTCTGAGAGCTTTCTGTTTCCTGGCTGCCATGTATTAATTGTAAGAATCCAAGCACCAGATTGCTAAATTGTAGAAAAGTACATTAATGGAATATTTTCTTCACCCCCTTCTCCTGGGAAACATACATTGTCAGGCAATGGAGAGAATAAATTTCTTCAAATTCTCTCTTTGTTTTGCCACATTCTATGTTTAGACTCAAAGGAGACAGAGTTATTTCTGGATCTGGGCTGAAGGAAGTTTTACTCTGTGCAAGTGCTGAAGTGGTATGCATAAACTGCTTTTGTGCATGTAGTAACCACAGAGCTTCCTTGGCTTGCTCTGATCTAGGTTCTCCAGTTCTTTCTCTGCTTCTTTACATGTCCCTCTATAAATGTGTGATACAAATGTGTGTGCATTTATGTTTACAAGTGTATACATATACATTGATTTTAAAAATATTTAACAAGTAATATGGCATCTTCATCTACCAGAGTGGATATCATTCACAAACGACTAGCACAGTTGTACTGGGACAGAGGAGCTGACTATAGCCCCATATTAGGGAAATAAAAATATTATTTTTTATTCTTCTATTTGTTAATTTGTTTGGTACAGGGTCTCGTTATGTGGCTCAGACTCATAGTGATCCTCCTGTCTCAGCCTCCCCAGCGCTGGGCTTACAGGTGTGTGCCACACATCCAGTTTTGGTGGCCAGCACAGCATGTCTGGGTTCCAGAACTGGCATGGCTTGTGGTACCTGGGATTGAACCCACGTACTTGTGTTTGCCTAAGCAGGCACTTAGACTGCAGAGCTAGCTCCCCAGCCTAGGAAAACAAAAACATTATTAACAGTGAGTTTCCAAAGGCTCCTCCTTAGTCTCCCAATGAAGACAGGAGGGGATTGCAGGACAGAGGTAGAGAGCATATAGATGAGTTTTTCTGAGAAGCAAGGAGTAAAAAAGGAAGACATTCAGCACTTCTTTTTTCTCTTCACTTTTTGTATAGTGTATATTTTGCTATTTTATAGTAGCATGTTACAAAGGCAATTTAGCGCAAGAATCTCCTTCTGATATTTGAATCATCTGAACACAAACAGAGCTATACATTTAAAAAATGTGTTTGGGGGCAAGGGATATAGCTCAGTGGCATAAGTGCCTGTCTGGCAAATGAAAGGTCATGAGTTCAATCCTCAATATTGGAAAAAAAAAAAAAAGGCAAAACAACAACAAATTGTCCTTTTCTATAAGGAGACATTGAAGTGGACCTACTTAGGTTTTCTTTTTTAAAAGCATCCAAAGACAAATGCAGTTTAAAATCTAAGATGAATAAAACACTGTTTTACTGAACTACTCATCTCTAGCACCATTCTCTGCTTTCTGTAGTCTTGAAGCAGGTCTTTCTTTCTTTTCTTTTTTTTTTTTTTTTTGTGCGTGTGTGTGTGTAACTGGGGATTGAACTCAGACCCTTGCACTTTCCAGGGAAGCACTTATTCAACTGAGCTATCTCCCTGGCCCACAGGTCCTTCTTGTCACTTCTCTACCTCTTTTCACTGATCTAGCTGCACCATTTTCATCATGTTTTTTATTGGTACCCAATTTTGTTTTCTTGACCTCAAACTGTACTGCACTGTTAGCAGGACCCAGGCAGGGCAGCTCTATTTCCTTTTCCTTTAAACTTCCATTTGATCCTCCCCAGGAGGAGGATTTCAGCATCCCCAGTGCTGGGATTATAGGCAGGCACCACCACACCTGGTATCAGTGGCTGGCTCAGTGCACCTGGGGGCAGGGCCGGTGCAGCGTGTGGTCTCAGGGATCAAGCCCTAGTCTCTGCGCTTGCCCAAGAGGGTGCTTAGACCACTGAGCTATCTCTGCAGTCCCTTTGCAAAATAATCTTCCTTAAAAGGCATTAGCAAGTCTGTGTCTTGATCCTTTTGGCTGAGAGTTTCTACAAACTTATCAAGTTTCTTAGCAAACTTCAGTGCTATCAGGCACAGCAAATGCTGATCCTAAACACTTTGTGCAATGTTCTTCTCATCTGGATATTTAGTGCTTAACCTTATCTTTTAGCCATTCTTTGATGTCTTGAAGGGTTGCATCTGTTGGAAGCCTTTAATATAAACAGATCTGTTTTTTTGTTTTATGTGTCTTTTTTGACACAGGGTCTTGCTGTGCAGCTCATGCTGGCCTTGAGCTCACTCTGTGACCCAGGCTTGTCTTGAGAATCTATTTTTTGTATCATTTTTATACTCATCAATCACTTCAGGAAAGGCTTTGCTTGGAGATCTTCTGATTTTAGTTTGATCTTCACTGATCTCCTTGGATTCTGCTCTACATTTGCTCAGTGCTTCCACTGTTGTGTTAGTCTGTTGTTAAGTGGCTGAGCCTGTTGGATTTGATGCTTATTTCCAAGGGTATCCAGCCTTCACCTAATTTGCTCTGTTCTTTTAAAAACATGTCCCATGGCAAACTGAAGTCTCCAAAATGATACTCAATTTCATTTGATGACAGATTTTGGCCTCCAGAGTATCCTTTTTTTTTTCCCCCATTATCACCATTTTCAGCCACTGGCTAATCTTTAAGGCCATGGTCCCACAGGTCCCACACAAGGTGCATGTGCTACATGCTACAGGTTCACTAACAACCTCTGGGCAGAGACCCCCTGTACCTCTCAGTGCCACTGGCCTAACTAAAGCAGGCCTACAGTTTCTTAGGAAACTGCACGCGAGTGGATGTCACACAGTAGGAGTGATTCTTCAGATTATGAGACTGATGCGCTACCTACTGTGCTAATGGGACACCTGGGAGTGATTCTGTTTAAGGGTGAGAGGAATGAAGGGTGTGGCAGAAGAGATCTTTAGAAGAGGACATGGACAAGAGAGTTTCTTAGATTGGAAAGCATCTCCAGGGAAACTCAGATTGAGAACAAAGAAATACAAGGGATTTTGAGACAGGGTCTCACTACGCAGTTCAGGCTGGCCTTGAACTCATATTCTTGCTTCAGCCTCCTGAGTGCTATGGTTATAGGCATGTGCCACCAGAGAGATTTTTAGTGGACTCCTCTGGACCATGTATTTGAATTAATTTTAGCATTTTTGAGATGTGAAAGAATATTGCTGTGATATTTCTCTGAAGCTGGATGGCTTGGATCTTTTATAAAGGATAATCCACCAAAAAGAGGTGTGTCAGAGCTTTTGGTAATTGTGTTTAGCTGCCCATTTTCTTTGCTATAAAGGACAAAGTGGCCACATTTTGTGTCATAAAACCTAGCTCTACCTTGCTAACATACTGGACTAGGGAAAGGTTACTAGATCTAAGAGTGACTGTAAATTGGCCAGTTGCTATGATATGGTCTGGTAAATAGCACAGAGTGGGCGAATCAGCTCTCTTCTCTTGGGAATTTGAACTATGAATCCAATGTACTCATTCAGCCACTCAGCTGTGGGTAGTTAGTGAGTGCCTAGTATATGTCCACTCCTGTCCTGCTGATCAAAGGAAAGAAGGATGATAAGTAACTAAACAAGGTGATTTCAGATAATACAAAGTACTCTGAAGGATTAAAGAGGGCAGTGTGATAGAGGATTGTTGGGATCTGCAGCGACTTTTTTTTTTTTAAATGTATTTAGTATAGGGTCTACAGGATCTCACTCCACAGATCAGATTTGGACTCATAATGATCCTCCTGTTTTCAGCCTCCCAAGTGCAGAGATTACATGTGCGCACTACCACGCCTAGTCTGAATCACTGTCTCTATATGTCCCCAGGGGTGGAGTTAGCGCAGCACACTAGGGATCAAACCCTGGTCCCTATGCCCACATAAGCAGGCACTTTAGTCTGTTGGGCTGTCTGGCCGGCCCTTGAAGCTTCTTTTGCTGGCCTGGGCAGAAGGGGATTCTGAGGAGGTGATGGTTGGAGACTTAATTAAGGTGAACAGCTGAAAGAACTGAGTTTGAGGCAAAAGACATGACAAGGACACAAGTTTTAAAGTGGGAACAATCTGGGCATGTTTGTCTAGGAGGAGTGAGTGACCGTTAGGTTGATGTGGTAGTGGAGAGGAAGCCAGAAGCCCTGTTACAGATTCAGGAGCGCTGTTGTGAGGATTTTATTCTAAGTGGACTGAGAAACTATGTAAATTTGAAGCAGGCAACAGAATGACCTATGAAGGTTGGAGATGCTTACCAAGAAAGGAAATCATTGGAGAGGAGAAAGGAAGAAGGGAAGAATTTACCGATGGCGCTAACAGTGAAGTTCATGACATAGCACATGGTTATACGAAGGCTGTGAGGAAGCAGACACCACATCTTTTTTTTTTTTTTTTTTTTTTTTTTTTTTTTTTCTGATACCACATCTTAAAGAGGAAGAGGAGAGTAGGGCACAGGAAAACCAGCCAAGGGTGGGAGAAGGGCAGAACTTGGTCATGGAAGCGAGCGAGGTAGAGTACTTAGCATTGGAGCTGCCACCATGTTTGGTGACTTCCTAGTCCCTCTGAGGGACCTCTGTAGCACGGTTCCTCTCTGAGCCTCATTTCCTTATTTCTCTATTCTTTCACTAACACACTCTAACTTAAAAGTTAGACTGAGAGCTCTGTTATTAGAAACTAAACCTAGATAATAAAGACCAAGCAGGTTTAAATTACAGAAAGTGTTTGGTAGCTTGGCTTACTCCTTTATTGAACAAAAGCAGACAGCTGCCATGTCAGTAGGTAACACAGCTATGTGCTCACTTCTGTGGCACACGACTATGTTGGAGAAACTGAGTCCTAGTCAGAGAACCCATATCTTCTGAACCCCTGATTGACTGATTGGCTGGCTCAGCTTACCCTGAGGGGAGGGCTGGCACAGCATGTTGTGCTGAGGGGGACCGAATCGTGGTTCCCTGTGCCTGCCTAAGCTTGCCTAAGCGGGCACTTTAGACAGCTGAGCCATCTCGCCAGTCCTCAACCCCATTTTTAATTTGACAGTGCCTAGATGGTGCACTACCTGCATGTTTTAACTGCACCTTGTATTTCACAGCTTCTGCCTTGGGACTTCTCACATCCCATGTGGGAAACCCATGGGAACCCGTTTAAGGCCTGAGTGTGTGCAGACTTGGAAGTGTGAGGGTGCTAATCCTCCATGGAAAAACTTAATCACTGGAGGATGGGAAGAACTGAATAAAAAGTCCCCATTACTACCTCATAGGCTCATAACTCAAAGGAAAATGTTTTATCGTTGTTCTTTAGAAACCTAGTTGGCTCAAGTTCCTGTTTCCCATAGTTTCTGGTTTCCCATAGTTTCTGATAATGTACCTTTATAGTGGAATTTCCTTTTCCCCTGTTCTATTTGGCCTGATTCCTCACCACTATTCCCTGGCTCCACGTCCCAAAATAAACTACCTGTTTACAGTTACCTGGCCTCTTTTCTCTGGCTAGAACTTAAGCTAGGATATACTGCATCACCTGATTGCATCCTAATATAGTAATTATTTCTTATCTGTGGGCACTTAGATTATTTCCTTTTTCATTGTTATAAATGTGATACATTTTCTAGCACATATATTTGCACAGTTTTTAGAAAAATGACTATGAATGAAATTGGTAAGTTTACTAATCATCAACAGGCACACATATTATGAGCTTTTGGTACACAGTGGAGCAGAAACATTTTATATGTAGCAGTTCTGGATATTTGAGGGAGATTAACCACCAACATGAGTACACAATGCATATATATATATATATATATATATATATATATATATATATATATAATTCACTTACTGTGAATGGTTACATGTCATGTGCTGGCTTTCCATAGCTAAGCAGACAACTCAGTTGTGATGAGGTGGGGAGCATTAGACTTGACACTGTGTTTTTTGGGATTGGCTTTGCCTGTTATGTTTTCAGCCTTTTTAACAGTATAAGGTAAATAATGATAAGAGATCAAACATTTAATCTAATTGAGAGACTCATTTTGTGTTATTTAGGACTGAACTAGTAGTATTTCTGCTCAATAAAGTTTCCAAACTTATGAAGAAGTTTAGTCTCTAGTGCATAAGTGAGTTCCCATTTTCTCCACCTTAGCCCCACATGGGCTTAGGTGGTCGTGGGCTGGGACAAAACTATAGTCAACCAATGGGATTACAACTCCTTAAAAAAAAAAAGCCACAGGTAGCCCTAGGTCGCTCTCAAAAATGCTGTCAAAATTGACCCACAGTCATACTCCTATGTTCTGTATCCTTGGTAAAGGTGTACTTCACCTTCTGATTTACTGTAGTAAAAATAAAATGGAAGTTAATCAAGTTAGCAAAGAAAATTGTGTAGTTTTGATATCATATCAAATTCCTATGATTGTATTACCTAGATTACTTACACATAAACTTTAGAAAGCCCCACATCTACAGTACACAGGTGTAGATGACTGACAACTGATAAAATATTGTGAATATTGTTTCACAAAGGGTTCCTTGGTAGATGTATGATACGAAGCATAGCTATTTCAGCAGAAAATAACATACAACATTTTGATTAATAGCACCTTTTCCATTAACTTGACCTACAATTAAAAAGGTGGGAAAAATGATTGAACACTAGCTTCTTATTCAATAGTGAAACTTTATAGTAACATTGCTTTTTGGAGGGGGCAATTGAAGTCTATTTATATTATGTTGATTTAAAATAATTTATACAGGAAGGTGAGCCACATAAGTGAAAGAATTACTTGCCTCCTAAATCTTTTCTTTGTGTAAACTTGTAGTATATGTGGACACAGGCACTAATGAAGTTTAGGTTGCTTCTAAGGTTGAGTAAGCTAGCACAGAAGAGGAGGAGTCAGAACTTGAAGGCTAGGACATTCCAGTCTGGGGAGTTGATTTGAAACTGTAGAGAACTGAACTCACAGGAATAAACTGGGTCATAGTGTACATTTCAGATTGAAAAACGACTGTGGTATCTGATAGATAACTAGTTCTGACATGAGATGATGAAGGCTTTGGCAAGTGTGAGCACTCTGGAAGCCAATTTAATGGGGGGAAATGTTGCAAGAGATACCTGACAGGACATAGGATGATGGTTAATTAGAGGGGCTGGGAAGAAATAGTCAGGTATTTGAGTAAAGGCAGGAGCTTTGGCTGGTCTATCATTGTTATCTTCAGTATAAAGTGATGCTTGGAATATAATAGATGCTCAATAAATATTTGGTGAAAGAATAAAGCTCATAGTTTATATTACCAAAAATGAGATGGAGTTAACCATATGACATTCTCAAATTGATTTGTCACTTGATGTTTATATATCACCCACCTGGAATTCAGTGCAAATATTTACCAGCCATTTAATAAAGCCTTCTCTTATCATGAGGCTTGATTTAGCAGCCTATTTTGTAACATGTAAGTCTTTTGTTTTCCTCTAGAAATAAATAGTACCCTTCCCAAAGGGCAATGTTTGCATGGCTCTTTGTTATCTGTAGAACAGGAAAGAGCTTTGTGGGTAGACCTAGCCACCCACTTACTTCCTCTATAAAACTATGAAGAGTAGTGTGTTACACTAGCATTTGTTTCCTTCACGTGGACTGGGGCAAATGGGAGGAAAGGGCTGCCCGGAGGGGAGGAAACCTAAGGGGCCCTGAAATCCTTCATTGAACAGGGATGCATGAATGCACAGGCTGTGTAGAGGTCTGAAGTCCCTGTCCTGGAGAAATGCATGTAAACAGGTCAAAAATTACTATTTGAAAAGAGTCAAAACAGAAAATTTAAAAACAAAAAGTATGTGACATCAGGCTGGTAACAAGTTTTCTGGACCTTACTTTGTTCATATGTTAAAAGAAAAAGAGGTTTGAGCTATATAATCTTTTCCGAACTGGGGATTGAACTCAGGCCCTTGCGCTTGCCAGGGAAGCGCTTATTCCACTGAGCCATCTCCCCAGCCCTAAGCTATATAATCGTTGGGATTCTTTTCAGCTGCATGTCCATAGTTCTTTCTGACTGCAGATACATCCATGAAAATATTGTCTGTCCTCCACCAGGGCTCTGTCAAGCTTCCTTCTGACTACTCACTTTGGGTACCATGTTTCTCCTAGTACTTGCTTGAGGCTCTCACCACTGTCTTCAAAGCTGTCTTCATCGCTTTTGCTATGGCCTCCACTCCTTATAATAGCTTAGTATATCTAGGCAAGGCAACACTGCCATTGTGTGTAGGACAAGTAGTTTGGTCAGTTTCTAAAAGTTACCTGGAAATTTTGGGGGTACTTCCATAGAAGATAAATCAATCTGTCTGCCCTTCTCTACTGTTCATAACTCATGCATTTACACTCTCCGGGCATACAACATTTCATTTAGGAATGGTGAGTGTGGTTGTCTCTTTCAACTCTAGTCCATCTAACACAACACATACAATCTTATCATATGCATTAAAGAGTAAGCATTTATCTCACTGGGTAGCATTTCCTTCTTGCTGGTAGAGAAGGCCTGAACTCTTTCTCATATACATGGTTCAATGGATTTGTAACTGGACCATTGCTTATTCTGTTTTTAATAAGTTGCCACATCATTTTTTTTTTTTCTCTGAGAAAATTCCTTGGCAAACATGTATAGTATTCATAGACCTCAGGTCTTCATGTCCATTAAACTTGAAGGGTGCAGCTTTATAGGAAGCACAAGACTTTAAGCTGACAGCGTAGTAATGTTGTAAATGATAAGTAAATATTGAACCATGGTGCACTGCCTGAATGACAACTTTTCAACCTTTGCTCATAAATACAATAGTTTTCAGTCTTCTGAAAAAGATAGTATCTGAAAAAGATACTATCTTAAGGGAATAGTATATAAATATTTAGAGACAGCAAGTACCCAAAGGAAAGTATTACTCCTTTTGTTGTTGTTTAAAATGCTTGGCTTATTGTCTGGAATTAGTAGCTATCTCATCTGGGCATCTATGGCCTTCCAGTGGGGACTTTGTTGTTAATGAGCCCTTCATTCAAATCAAAGACTAACCAGGACTTTCAATTTTGGAGTTTGTTTCTTAGGGGAACTACCTTACCTCTTGATATATTTTACCTAAGGAAGTGAAAACTTGGAAAATGCTTATCTTCATGCATACAGCCTGAGATTTTATAATATATGGACAAAAATAAACATCATTAATGGAGATTGTCTAAAAGGATACCTATTTGGATAACTCTAGTCTGTAGATCGAACCTACCATTCCAAGTTTCTGCAATTAGGTTGATTTGACACTGCCTCAGAGGGCTCCTCAGAATGTCCTAGGGCGTCTTCCAGAGCAGTTCCTATGAGAGTCAGCAAGTTCGGGGAGATGGGAGCTTGCTCATCTGTCAGATGCTGCAAGGTGAGGTGTCAGCTTTTGCAGGTGATGAAATCTCACTTTGTGGCTCTTCACCCTGCATTTGGGTGGTCAATGATTATCAGCTCAGCTTCCATGACTTCCCCGCTGTAGCAAGCAGGTAGTTTCTTTGGATCCATTTCTTGTGTTCACACACAAGATCATGCTGTCCATAACCATTTGTCCCTCAGGTGATCATCGGGAATGGTCTGTGAATCCTAGAAACAGGAAGAAGATCACTTGTCACTACAGTAGTAACCCCATGCCCTGCTTCCTTCATTCTTGCTATAACTGTCCTAATTATCTATGAATACGCAACATGTGTTCCCTATTCTTCCCAGCACTTTCTTGAAGGTTTTAGCAGTGTTTCTACCGTATTCATAGCTTGTCTGAAAGTAGATCTTTAAAAAAAAAAAGGGCCAGGCAGGTAGCTCAGTTGATTAAAGCACTTGCTTAGGCAGATGCAAGGACCAAGGTTTGATCCCCAGGGAGCTGAGCTGGCCCTCTCCCCAGGGCACGCTAAAATGGTGACTGAGACTGGACGTGGTGGTGTGCGCCTGTAATCCCAGTGATTGGGAGGCTGAAAAACCAGAAGGATCACTACAAGTCCAATCTGTGTAGCAAGACTCTGTAGACCCTGTACTAAATACATTTAAAAGAAAGAAAGAAAGAAAGAAAGAAAGAAAGAAAGAAAGAAAGAAAGAAAATAGATCTTCCAAATTAAGTAGGTTAGGCTCATTCCAAAGAGATACAGAGAATAAAAAAACCTTCATAGAATATTTTGAGATGATACTTTACTATGTATCTCAATAGAACAATACCTAGCTAGATGGGATTCTTTAACTTGCAGTTTTGTGAAAATGCCAGAAGTAATTTTGGGGACAACTAAACCTAGATTGCCCAAACAGACACTCTTTTGCAGAGGACCTCTAGCGCTTCTGACAACCCTCAAAACTGGGAGAAGCCACAACCTGGGTAGCTTAGAGAAGAAGTAGGGTCAGGATTCTGTTCCTTTCACTATGTGTGGCCTAGTGAATTTTCTTCTAGACCCCTAATTCTTTATTACTGATTTCTGGCTCTACTAGTACAATGGTTCACTCTGGCCTTGAGCAATGAGCTTTTGCCACTGGTTTCTCTGGGCTGCCTTTTTCTTTTTCTTTCTTTGGCTAGCTCAGGCTGCCTTATGGGCAGGTCTGTTGAGTTTTGTGGAGCTGGAGGTCAAACTGCAGTCCTGTGCGTCTGACTGAGTTTACCCAAACAGATGCTTTAAACAACTGAGCTAACCTGCAAGCCCCCTTGGGCTGCTTTGTTCTCCCAGCAGAGTTCTACCAGAATTAGCAGTGGATATGCAGAGCCACAGCTGTCTTGCCAAAGCTTCACTGTCAGTCAGTGTCGGTGTCCTCCTTAGCAGATGATCAGATCTTTTTGCTACATGGTGGTGATGAAAGAAAAGTTTTAGAGCTCTCTTGGTGGCTGTGTCTCCTTTCTGTGGGGACAGTGCCATAAGATATGGTCAGTAACAACTTCACACCTCTCCTAGGTATCAGTGGCTTGCACATGGGCAATTCATTACTTCATTCCTACTCTCCCACGAAGTACATTTACTCTAAAAAGCTTGACTTCCGATGGAATATGAAGTCAGCAATCTTGACTACTTTTTTTTTTTTTTTTTTTTTTTTTTT